>NW_026472645.1:0-10567 GCF_026875155.1 Cherax quadricarinatus
TTTTTTGGTGAAAAAAATAAAATAGGGAAAGCAACAAATAAAAAGGGGGCCTGGAGACTGACAAATAACAAAAAAATGTTATTTTAGTCTGGGTGTTACGGGCTTGTTATTATGCCCAATATTAAAATATTGGCCTTCTTTAATTTTGTATAAATTTGGGCCCAAAATTATCAATTTCTAAT
The DNA here is from genome assembly GCF_026875155.1 of Cherax quadricarinatus. Classification (NCBI taxonomy): domain Eukaryota; kingdom Metazoa; phylum Arthropoda; class Malacostraca; order Decapoda; family Parastacidae; genus Cherax; species Cherax quadricarinatus. The sequence goes on from NW_026472645.1 coordinate 183, forward strand.
CGCTTTTGGGTAGAAGAAAAGTTCTAAAAACTGCTAATTTGTCAAATGGAAAAAGGGATTCATTATACTCAAATAAAGCTTTAAATGACAATTAGGGGCTGCGATAAAGGGCAGAAAATAGTGCCAGGATAATAAACAGATAGATGGGGGGGGGATAGAAGGTAGGGAAAAAGGATGAAGGGGACACTGGGGGTGTTTTAAAAGAAAACATTGCTGACAAAAATAAAGACGTGATTGTAATCAAAGCAGCGTTTCTGTAAGAAGGGAAAATAAAAATGGCCTTAAAGAAAACCTGAAAGCATTCTATAACAATGGGAAAATAAAAATCTTGTCAATCTGCCTGCAGACAGAACTGTATGACTGAGTCGGGGCCGGGTAGTCAGGACAAAGGGCTGGAAGCTGTCAGGGAACAAAATTTGGGAGATGGGGGTGCTTCCGGTTACTAAATGTACCATGAGGGAATGCATATAAATGGCCTTGGGGGAACTGGAGCGTAGTGGGGAAACAGTGTATCAAGACAAGAAAAAACAATACATTATTCAAACTAATAAACCAGAGAGATAGAAAAACAAGGGGACTCCACAAAAGTGAGGATATATTACCAAAAAAATGTGAGAGCTCCTTTCCTTAACTATGAGGATAAATGAGACAGGAAAATATACCACAAATACAGTCATAAAAATTTCAAGGCCAAACAGAAACAAACCCATAAAATTTTTTAAATGCTTTTTGAAAATCTGGGGGCGGGGAAATCGGAAAACAGGGGGGCTACAACTTTGACCACCCAGAAAATATGACAAGGGGAAAAATGCAACCTCCCTTCCGAAAGGGTTTTTTTCACCCTGAAATGTCACCTCAACAGGAAAGCAGTGCTATAGCCTATTTTGCCAGACATACCATCAAAGGGGAACAAAAAGATACAAAACTCCAGACCATGGGAAAACCTGAGTACCACAGCCCTCAAAAAGGGGTTTTTTAGGCCAGGAAGGAAAAAAAAACTGGTGGGGAAATGGCAGAAACCGTACACCAAATCCAATCATTTTTTGAAGTGGAATCACAGTTGATGGCCCCACTCCAAACCCAATATTATTGCTGGAAAAAAAAATCCCCCCCCCATACCACCAAAACCACCAACAATGACCTTTCTTTTTAAAATATGCAGGCTGAAGCCAGCAACAAACAACAAAAACCTCTCATTTTTGGGCTGCTTGCAGAGGCAAATGCAAAAGTTCATGGCTTTTACAGAGCCCACATAAAGGTCACCGGGCAACGAAATAAGGGTTCCGGGTCACAACCTTTACAGATGAGCAGAGTGAACAACCTGTAAACACACAGTCACTTATTTGCTCAGAACGTTAAATGCCCCCAAATGATGTTTTGAAATTTTTTGCAGTAAAGATCGAGAGCCAAAATCTGGGCATTGAAGTATTTACAACCTCGGATCAAAATCCCAACAGTTTCCAGAAAGCTGTTGAAAAAGCCACTGTCTGGAAAATCTTCCAGCTCCTGCCCCCAATCTTCTCTGGGGTTTCAACTTAAGGCACATAAAAAGGAGAATATCGCAAATAATGTTGTTTTCAGGATAACACCGGGGGCAGCTTGATGAAAACTCACACACAAACAAGCTTTTTAAATATCTGCAAAAAAAATTTCCCCTTTAAACCACAAATAATAAAGCCTACTAGACGGAGAAAACACTGACTTCATCTTCATTAAAAATGATGAACGATACAAAAATCACCAACAAAAAAATATACTCCAGATCACAACATAATGATGTTCAACATGCATGGCGGAACCCCAACTACAAAATGTCATCAGTCATGAGGGGCTTTCCCACACCAAATTCAACTTCAAAAACAAGAACTTTAAAGTGGGACCAAGAAAACCCAACCCTAAATAAAAATCTGGGAAGATAGCCTAAGCAACACAACCCAACTACCCTTTAAAGATTAACTCTGTGGCACTCGATGTATCTAAAGGGCATGCACTCTGCCCCAGGGCCAGACAATGGAAGTCGGGGTGTTTTCAAAAGGGAACCCCCTATCACGTGCTTTTAAATCCTTTTGGGAGATGGAGCATGGACACTGGGTTGTCCCACAGTTACTAAAACAAGAACAAAGCCCTACCCCCACAAAGGGGCAATAAAAAATTTAGCAAAGAACTACAGACCGATAGTGCTAAACCCCATAATCATAAAAATCTTTGAAAATCTAAGAAGCAAGATTGCCCCCTATCTAGATACCCATCAATTAAAAAACCCCAGGGGCAGCAGGGGTTTGGGACAGGTTCCCAAAAAACTGATAACTATGACAAGGCCCGGGATGACTAGAAGACAAAAAATGCAAAAGTAATATACACAGACTCGCAAGAGCCTTCACAAGGGGCCCAAACCCTTGACCTTTTGCCGGGTGTGATCGCACACAAAAGGGCGTGCTAAAGGATAACAGGAAAATTTTTATACTGGACTATAATTTCCTACAAATAGAACACAAAGAGTAATAGTCAACAATAAAGTCCGAGGGGCTACGGTGAAAACTATTTCCGCAAGGCACACTACTCGCTCCCATCTTTTTCCTCATCTCATTCAACATAGACAGGTAAAAGCCAGTGCGTGTTTTCCTTTGCAGATGCACCCAATCGCAGACATTTCTTCCTTTGCAGACCTGCAAGGCCCAGGTGATATCAACCCAACCCAGTGGGCTGCAAAAAACAAAAAATTCAATGAAAAAAAAAATCCTTCCCTTAAATAGGTACACCGGGAAAATTAAACCTTTTAAAAGATATAAAAAAATTCCAACCACACAATAGAACAAAAAACAAGTCAAAGACCTGAAGTGATCTGTGGGGCCATGCTCAAGGGCCATAACAATTGCATCTGCTAAAAAATGACAGGTGGGAAAGAGAACCTTCAAAACAAAGGGGTTCCAAGCCCATGATGAAAATCTTCGGCACTTGTTTTTATCTACTGGAATACTGCGCACACTAACACACCTTTCAAGGGACTAAATTGCTGACCTAGAAAATGTACAGGAAATGTCATGGGGAAAAGCATAAATGAGATAAAACACCTCAATTACTGGGGAAAACTTTTAATCTGCTGACCTTAGTCCCCGAAAAACCAGGCAGGGGAGATACATGATTATATAACCTGAAAATCCTAGAGGGCTGGTACCAACTTCATAAAATCATTCCCAAAAACAAAAGGGTTGGGGAGATATGCAAAATCCCAAAAATGAAAATGGAACTCTCTCCAGGGGAGTGTTGTCAAGGGAGGTAACTCCTGCAAATTTTCGGTACACAGGGGCTGTATGGGGAAACAATGTAGTCAAGGAGAAGATAAAACCAATATTCAAATATTAATACCACAGGAAATAGAAAACAAGGGGACTCCACAGCAATATGGGGTTTAAATTCCCAAAAACAACGGTGAATCCTTTTCGGGTGCTATGAGGATAAAATAAGACGGAAAAACATGCACCAACAAATACAGTCACAGATAACCCAACAAACAAAAACCCAAAGCCTGTGCACATACATGCACTTGGAAACTGCGCAGGGGAAATCTAGAAAAAAAATGGGGGGTGAAACTATGACCCCCCCCTTAAAAATCCCGGGGTACCCAATACAACAGGAAAATGAAAACCCCCCTGAATTTTTTCCCCTTTTGAAATGTGTACCTTTTCATACAGGAAGACGTGCTATAACTTAAATCCGGGGGCACACCACCCAAAGGGGACAAAAAGAACAAAACATCCGGCCATGGAAAACCGGGAGCCACAGGCACCAAAGAGGGAGGGGTTTTTTATGCCAGGGGGAAAAAAAACTGGCGGGAAAATGGGGAAATCGTACACCAAATCCATCATTCCGGGAATGGAACCACAGTCGATGGCCTCCACCCCAAAACCAAAAATAAGATACAATGCCAAAAAAAAAGCCCCCCACAATACCAACAAGCCACCACCCCAATGGCATTCTTCTTGCAAATATACAGGATCAAAACCCAGGAACAAACAAAAAAATACCTTTCATCCATGGACCTTTGCCGAGGAAAATGCAATTTTCACGGCTTTCACAAAGACCCAAAAAAGGAATCACTTTGACAAAAAAATAGGATCCCGGGTTAAAACCTATACGGGGACGGGGGCAGGAAAAAGGGGGGGTTGGCCTGTACATTCGCAGAGTCACTTCTTTGCACAAACTGCTTAATCCAAAGAGATGTTAGAATTTTTTAGCAGAAAAGATCGAAAACCAAAACCTAGTCATTGGGTAGTCCAAGCCTCCAATGCAACATCCCAGCAATTCCGGGAACACTGTTGAAACTGCCACTGTCTGGAAAATCGCCATTTCCTGCCCCCAAACTTTTGCTCCGGGGGTTTTTCAATTTAAGGCACCTAAAAGGAGGAATACAGAAAATAATTTTGCAGGGATAACACCAAGGACGCCTATAGAATCACACACACAGAGCTTTAAAATCTCTGCAAAAAAAAAAATTTAAACCCACAATAATAGAACCTACAACGGGAGAATACTTTAGCCCTCATCTTCACTAACAATATATCTTTACAAAAACCATATCAAAAACAATATACTCAGATCACAAAAAAATCGAGGTTCAGATATTATTGGGGAGCCCCCCAGACCGACATAAGAATTATCACGGGGAGCATCACCAAAAATTCAAACTTCAAAACAAAAACATAAATGGGCCAAAAAAACCTCCTAACTGATAAAAGCGGAAAGAAGACAAGCAACAAGACCACAATTTTATGCCCAAGCAATTTAAATCGGGGGCACTCATGTATGCCAAGGCTTATTCCCCTAAAAAAGGAGGATAGACATAAAATAGAAAAAGACAGGCGCTCCCTTTTAAGTGAGGGAAAAAATAAAAGGCGGCTAAAGAGGCCAAAAATATCTGAAATGCATAGGGAGTCAGTCAAGAAATAGCAAACATCAAACTTTAAACAAAAAAATCTTTTAGGAGTCAGGAATCGTGGAAAGAAATAAAAGCCATAAATGAAAACGAAAAAATCCAAATATTTCTTTTCCTATCAAAACAAAGTTGAAACAACGTCGAGTATTGGGCCCCACTTAAACAAGTTGGGGCCCCACACAGATGACAGCAAGGAAAAGGTGAGCTACCAAGTCCCCAAAATGATCATTTTAGCAAGCCACTAACCAGACTGAGATCGAAGATTAAAATTAATTTTTATAGTCAAATTTGGGTTAAAACAACCTACTGATTATCTTTACCCCAAATGACTTCGAACAGGGAAAATGATAAAAGCCCAGCACTCTGCCCCGGGGCCCAAACCAAGGAACTCCGGTTCATCAAGAAATGCAAAAGCCCCTATCACAGCTTTTCCCCCTAGAGAGGAGCATAGACACGAGGGCATCCCACCGTTACAAAAACAAAAGACATAGCCCACTCCACAAAGGAGGCAGTAAAGCAAAAACAAAGAACTCAGACTGATGCACTAAATCCCATATCAAAAAATCTTTGAAAGGGGCCCTAAGAAGAAAGATTCCCACCCCTCTAAAAACCCAACATTACACATCCCGGGGCAACAGGGTTTAGAACGGGTTTCCTCCTGTCTGCTCAACTATTGGGATCAGTACGAAAGGGTCCTAGATGCACAGAAGACAAAAAGAATGAAAAGGTAAATATACAGACTTTGCAAAACCTTTGACAAGTTACCATGGTGTAATAGCACAAAAAATGCTGCAAAAAGGGAAAACAGGAAAAGGGGTAAGCTATAATTTCCTCACAAACAAAACACAAAAAGGATAGTCAACAGGGAAGCTGCAGCTACAGTGAAAAGCCTTTTTTCCCCAAAAACAACGTACTCGCTCTCACTTTTATTAAAAATCTGATATAGCAAGGATGTCACCACAGCACAGTGTCTTTCCTTTGCAATGACCCCAATCTGCATGACAGTGCTTCCATTTTTAGACCTGCAAGGGTCCGCGGACATCAACCAAATCTTTCAGTGGGCTGCAGAAAACAAAATGAATTCAAAAGTGAAAATTTCAATTACTCAATAGGTAAACTGAGGAAAATAAAAAATTCATCGATCAAAAATTCGGCCACAAATTTTGAGCGAAACACCCCAAAGTCAAAGACTTGGGGGGGTGATCGTCGGAGGATCCACCTTCAAGATCCCTAACACTGTATCAATCACACTGCTAGAAAAATAAGAGATGGATAAGAGAACCTTCAAAACTAGGGGTGCCAAGCCCCTGATGACACTCTTCAGGGCACTTTTTTCTATCTAGGCTGGAATATTGCTGCACACTAACAGCACCTTCAAGGCAGGTGAAATGCTGACCTAGAAAATGTACAAGAACCTCATGGCGCACATAAAGGAGAAAAACACCTCAATTACTGGGAGCGTTTAAGTTCCTGAACCTGGTTCCCTGGAAGAGGAAAGAAGATGCATTTACTAACCTGGAAAACCCTGAGGACTAGCTGAACTTGCCCATAAAAATCACTCACAACAAAACAAAAAAATTTGGGCAGATGATGCAACATCCCCCCAATAAAAAGCGGGGGTGTCACTACATTAAGAGACCATAACAAAAAGGACCTAAGACTGTTCCACTGCCTCCCCAGAAAAGGGGGATTACCAATAAGGATTTTTGGGGATGGAAAGAAAAGTAGTAAAGAAGTTGGTTGTGGCCAAAATTTTTTGGTGACCAGCATAAACCCGGGTTGCGGGCCCTCTGACCACGGAGGCTGGTCCAAAAGGGCTGCGGGGGGATTGACCCCTGAACTCTCTCCAGGTAAACTCCAGGTAAACCCAAAAATCCACAAGAAAGTGAAGAACTGAAATAGGGGCCTACAAGCCTCACAGAGAGGGATAGGGTTCATTCCATGAATACCCAAGGCATCAAATTAAGGAAAGTTAAGAGAGATGATCTGAAGGTAGGATATCACTTTTCCCGCTTCAGGGGGGTTACTTCAGTAGCCATGAAGGGGAAAGGGTTTTACTTCCCTGCTAATAAAGGGAAATGAATTCTTGTGGGTTGGTGACTCACTTGTAAAAATAGGACCGTGTTTCTGTAATAGGAAAAGAAAAGGTAGAGTGTCTTCCCGGGGCGGGGCGGGGACATAGTCAACAGGTTTGGGTAATATGTCAGGTAATGGGGAAAAAGCCCATTATCGTCACAGTGCTGGTGGAAAAAGTTTGGGGAAGGGGGGGAAGAAGAGCTTCTAGATAAGTAGAGGTCGCTATAATTTATTTGGGGCTAAGGGGGGGTATCCCACAAAATGTAGCACCTTGCCAGATGGGGAGGGGAAATAAAAGGGGTTTACCCGGGAAATTTGGGTGTAATGCGACTGAAGAGTTTACTGAAAAGGGAACTTTGAAATTTCCATTCTTTGGGAAACGGGACAAACTTTATGGCAAATATGTATGAAATGCAAGGGAGGGGGGGGTTTACATTTTTCCGGGGAAAGGGGGGGTAGCACTTCCCAAACTAAAATTGAGAGGACCATTGCTGCTTGTCAAAAATTTTTTAAACTAAATAGAAATAGAGATAGGGGTGGCGAAAAAACAATCGGTTGAAAACAATAAATGTTTTTTAAAAAAACAAATTTATCATAAATTACCAAAAAAAAGACAAATGGATCAGGTTAGCAAAGAAGGGCAGCAGAAGGCAGGAGAGACTAGCTTTCCTTTTAAAGGGTTTTCTAAACTATAGCAGGATTTTAAAAAATCAAATAGAAGAATAAAATTAACTGCAAGTGCAGGAAGCATAGTATTAAATTTCTAAAAACAGAGACTTGGGTCAGGGCGGGAAAAATAGAGAAAATGCCTTCTAAAGGGCACATAAAAGGCTTTTAAATTAATTTTCCATACTGATAGGGGCACGGAAGGGGGTGGATAAAATGTATGTCAAGATAATTTAAATTTTCCTTAAAATGTGATATAAGATTAGAATGTCAGCCACTGGGAAACTGGGTTTTATTACAGCTCCTCAAAGGCTGGGGGAAAACTAATCTTGGGTGTGATTTAAAAGCCTCCAAAACCCTTTTAGGGAGTAAAGTAAACTTCTATGGGACGAAATTTATAAGGGCATCTACATATGAAAATGTAGTGCTAATGGGGGATTTTTAATTTTTTGACAAACTGACTGAGCAATTTACAGGAAAAATTTTTAAATCAAGTGATTTTTTTGATACATTCCCGGATTTTTTTTTAAAATGGTGTGTGACAAACCACTAGAGGAAATAACCTGTTGAAATTGGTTTTTTCCAGCAGGGAATCCGCTAATTAGTAGTATTGGGGGTTAATATGAACTTGGGGAAAATGTTAAAAAAATCACTCAGTTTTTTAAAGTATCAAAGGAATTCCCCCAATAAAGGCAAAACAAAGTTTTTTTTCCCTTTTCCCCCTCCCGCTTGGCTGATTTTTAAGCCCGAGAAATTTCCTGGGTGGGGTGAACTGGAAACCTGACTGGGGGGGGGGTAGGTTTTTGGGAAAGACATTTTTTAATATGAAATTTTCCAAGCTTAGTTCTAGCTACTCAGAAAAACCCCCAAAGTTTTCCCAAAAAGGGGAAAAACATATCAAACAAAAATATCCTAAATGGATGAACAATGATTGAAACATCTCATTTTAAAAAAAGGCATATATGGGCAAATCAAAAAAGAAGGAAGTTAATATATGTATTCATTGAAAAAAAATAAAAAAGTAATAAAAAAGTAAAAAGGGAATATAGGGTTTAAAATTTGCAAAAATCCAAGGCTAACCCCAAAAGGGTTCCTTCGGGTATACAAAAGTAAATTTGGGGAAAAATAAGCCCACTCAAAAATCACTCGGGCAATCACCGAGAAAAATATGGGAAAGGGGTAGAATTTTTTTAAACTTTCTTCCTCTCTTTTTTTCAGGGAAATATACGATATTCCAATATTTTAAATTATATAGAACAGGAGAGATAAAGTAAAATTTGGTTTTACAGTGACAGATCCTTTAAACAAAAGGGTAAATTAAAAAATAACCAACCCCCCGGCCCCCGATAACTGAGCAAGGGTTTTAATGGACTGTAAAGAGGGCTTCATAGCAAAACCCTTGGCTAATCATTCAACATAACACTACAAAATGGTATAGTGGGCCCAAAAATTGAAAAGGGAAATGTATACCTATTTTTAAAGCGGGGGACAGGTATCCAAAAATAGACCTTAAGCCCAACCTCCTTATGGGGAAAATTTAAGGGAAACAGTAATTGCCAAGGCAATTCATAGCCCTCTTGAAAACATAAATTGACCAACAAATCTCACACAGTTTTACAAAAGGGGATTCATGCCCTTTTTGAATTCATTAATTTTTTCACAAAGGGTTTTTTGAGGAGGAGATCATGTAATGAAATATATTGTTTATAGGGACTTTAAGTCTTTTGATAGACCCCCCCCCCAATCAAGCTATGGGGAAAATTTAAAGACACAGGAATGGGAGAAATTTTTTTCCGGGAAAAGGGGCGGGTTGACAATGCAGCAGAGAATTTGCAAAAGGGGGAGAAATCAGAGGGGGCAATTTGGGGGCCCCGGGGGTCATGTTGGGCCCCCTTTTACAGACTCATAAACAACTAAGAGGAATAAATTGACATGCTATTTGCCCATACACCAAAATAAGCCCAAAATTTATTTGATGAGGGGATTAGGCACCGAGCAAAATATGAAAAGACTGATGCGTGGTCGGGGAAATGGGAGATGCAGTTTAACAAGACAACTACAAACTTCAAGCATTGGGCAGGGAAAAAAACCATGCCCAAAAATAAACCAAATAAAAGTAACTTTAAAATTACTGATGGCAAAAAGATTTTGGATTCTGGTTAGCATAATCCTAAAACCAAAATAACGTGCATGAAAGTTCACAATAAAGCAAATAAACCGGAAAAAGAAGCAAAGAAAGGAGTCCCCCAGGTTTTTCTTCCCCCTTTGATTTGGGTTTGGGCCCTTTTAGATTATGCTGCCATTTTGGTCACCTATTTCAAAAGGATATAAATGCCCCCGAAAACAATAAAAAGATACAAAGTTGATCCCAGTACCATAAACTCCTAGGGATAGACTGAAGCCCCGAACGGGACTCTCAAAAGGCAAGAATTAGGGGATTGATTGAGGGGAAAAATGGGAAAAAAGGAATAAAAAAAAGGGGGTGTAAATAGCATACAAAAATACTAGCCAAGACCTGATCATAAAAAACTCCCCTACAATTATAAGGCTAAAGCATTGTGTGTTTTAAAAAAAAGGGTTTGATAAAAACATGGAACCCCCGGATACAGGCATCGGGGATAAGTTTAAAACCCCCTATACATACATTTTTTAAAGCAAAATTTTGCCTCGCACTCATTAAAAAACCCCCCACGGGACGCCCCCTTTGGCC
>NW_026472646.1:0-10658 GCF_026875155.1 Cherax quadricarinatus
AACTTGTATACGCTTCAAGAATTCTTCACTACCCTGATACGATTAATGACCCCTGCAGTATCCTTGGATAGCCCTCTAAAACACTTAGATTCACGGACCACTAAATTTGTGACTCACGCACGCGGTGTCCCCTACTATGTGTGTACTCACCTAGTTGTGGTTGCGGGGTTCGATTCACAGCTCCTGTCCCCACCTCTTCAACTGGTCGCTACTCAGTCAATTTTCCCACTTCGTGAGCTTTATCATACCTCTACTTAAAGCTATGTATGGATCCTGCCTCCGCCACATCACTATCCAAGCTATTCCACTTGCTGACAACTCTTTAAAACTGAAGAAATACTTCCTAACATCGCTGTGGTTCATCTGAGTCTTCATCTTCCAACTGTAACCCCTTGTTGCTGTGTCCCATCTCTGGAACATATTGTCTCTGTCCACTTTTTCGACACCTCTCAGTATTTATCCTCGTTATCATATCCCCCTATCTCCCCTGTCTTCCAGTGTCGTCAGGTCGATTTCCATTAACCTCTCCTCATAGGACATACCCCTTAGCTCCGGCACTAGTCTTGTTGCAAACCTTTGCACTTTCTCTAGTCTCCTTACATGCATGGCTGGGTGAGGGTTCCAAACTGGCGCTGCATATTGAAATATATGCCTAACGTACACAGTGCACAGGGTCCTAAATGACTCCTTATTTACATGTCGGAATGCCGTTCTTAGGTTTGCTAGGCGCCTGTGTGCTGCAACAGTTATTTGGTTGATGTGCACCTCAGGAGATCTGCCCGATGTTATACACACACCAAGATCCTTTTCCTTGAGTGAGGTTTGTAGGCTCTGGCCCCCTAGACTGTACTCCGTCAGTGGTCTTCTTTGCCCTTCCCCTATCTTCATGACTTTGCACTTGGGGTTGAACTCCAGCAGACAGTTGCTGGACCATGCCTGGAGTCTGTCCAGTTTCTCTGTAGTTCTGCCTGGTCCTCGTCCGATTTAATTCTTCTAGAACATAAGAACATAAGAAAGAAAGAACACTGCAGCAGGCCTACTGGCCCATGCAAGGCAGGTCCAAGTCTTCTACTGGCTTAAGCAAATGTCCCAACCTAGTCAGGTCAGGTCACATTCAGCTAAGGTTGGAGCACGCATCTGATCTAGTAGCACAAGGTAGTCAGTTCCAGCTCACACCCACCCGCACCCACTTATATATTATATATTTTTAAAGTACACAACGTTTTAGCCTCTATAACAGTACTCGGGAGTTTGTTCCACTCATCGACAACTCTAATGCCAAACCAGTGCTTCCCTATATCCTTCCTGAATCTGATTTTTTCCAGCTTAAAGCTATTGCTGCGAGTCCTGTCTAGGCTAGATATTTTTAGTACACCATTTACATCCCCTTTGTTTATTCCTGTCTTCCATTTATACACCTCAATCATATCCCCCCTAATTCTACGTCTTTCTAGAGAGTGCAAATTCAGGGCCCTCAGTCTATTCTCATAGGGAAGATTTCTGATACATGGGATCAACTTTGTACGTTTTCTAGTGCATTTATATCCATTCTGTAATACAGTGACCAGAACTGTACAGAACAATCTAAATGAGGCCTGACCAAGGATATTTAGAGTTGAAGAACAACCCGAGGACTCATATTATTTATGCTTCTTGATATGAAGCCAAGGATTATGTTCGCTTTATTGCGAACACTTATGCACTGTTGTCTTAGTTTTAGATTACTGCTAACCAGAATTCCCAAATCCTTTTCTCAATCAGTAGTATTATTAAGATCTACATTATTAGTTAATATGTGGCATGGTTATTATCCTGTACAATGTTTAGAACATTGCATTTGTCTATATTAAACTGCATCAGTCTATTCAAATCTTCCTGGAGTGCTTTAATGTCCTCGTCAGAATAAATTAGACGGCCTATTTTAGTGTCATCGCTTCCCCACTCTGATTTCTCCCCATTTATGCAAACTCTGTGCTGCCTATTTGTCAACCATGCCTCCATTCAGGGAAAAATTTCTCCTCCTATTCTGTGTGCCTAATTTTCCTCAATAGTCTCTGATGTGGGACTCTATCAAAAGCCTTACTGAAGTCCATATACACAATATCATACTCATTACCATGAGCCACCTCCTCAAATTCCTTAGTGAAAAAAAAATTAACAAATTCGTAAAGCAAGAAAGCCCTTTTGTAAAACCATGCTGAGATTCGTTGATAAATTTATGCTTTTCAAGATGGCTACGAATTGCTTCGGCAATTATTGATTCCATAAATTTTCCCACCATGGAGGTTAGGCTATGGTCTATAGTTCGAAGCTAAGGACCTCACCTGCTTTGAAAATAGGTATCACATTTGCCATTTTACACTTATCTGGCACCATGCCAGTTTGTAGTGATATGTTGAAAAGATTATCCAAAGGTTGCTAAGCTCCTCTTTACATTCCTTTAGAACCTTGCATACAGTTCATCAGGACCTGGGATTTGTTAGGTTTTAATTTATCTATTTGTCTAAGGACCATGTCACTTGTGATCCTAACGTGCATAGTTTACTATTGTCCTGTTCTACATAATTTATTATTTCTAGAATATCGGTAGTATCTTCCTGTGTAAAAACTGAGAGGAATATGTGTTAAAAATTCTTCACATTTCCTTATCACTATCCATGAGCTACCAGAGTAACTTTTGAGGGGGCCTATCTTGTCCCTAATCTTACTTCTGTATACCTGAAAGAATCAATTTGGGTTAGTCTTCGATTCTCTTGCAACTTTAACCTCATAAACTCTTTCTTATTCCTTTTTTATTTCTCTCTAACTGAACATATTGATTTTCTTAATTTCACCTCTCCTCATTTGTTTCGCCTTTATATGCCTCTCTTTTGACAAATGAGATGTTTTAATCTATTTTCATCCATTTGGGATCATTTTTGTTTTTCTGATTTCCCTATTTGGAACATAAGTGTCTGAGCAGCTAGAACTATGCTCTGGAAAACGTCATACTGGCAATCATCTTCTCCTACCTGACCCATACTCAGGTCATTCCAGTTCAGCCCACCCAGGTAATTTTTCAGTCCAATGAAATCAGCCAAGCGGAAGTCAGGGACAGAGATTTAATTGCCATGATTAGGGCAATTTCATGACATATTAAAACTGAGTGATTTGTGATCACTTCCCCCATGTTCACCGTTAACCTCAAGATTATTAATTAGCGATTCCCTGCTGGCAAGAACCAAGTCAAGCAGATTATTTTCTCTAGTTGGTTCTGTCATGAACTGTCTTAAAAAACAATCCTGAATCGTATCAAGAAAGTCACTTGACTCTAAATTCCCTATTAAATTGTTTTCCCGTCAATTTGTCTAAAGGTGAAATCTCCCATTAGCATAACATTTTCGTATATAGATGCCTTACGAATTTCGTCCCATAGAGGTTCACTGTACTCCCAATCAAGATCTGGGGCCCTGTAAATCACACCCAAGAATAGTTTTTCATGGCCCTCGAGAAGCTGTAACCAAATAGATTCAGTGGTTGACGCTTCTAATTTTGTATCCTGTCTAACACAACGAGTTAAATTGTCTCTGACATACGTCGCTACTTCACCATCCTTCCTGTTGACCCTATCAGTGTGGAATAATTTATAGCCTTGTATGACATTCAGAAGGATCTCTCTATCTTTCAGACTGAGCCAGGTCTCTGTTTTAGCAATAATATCTGTTTCCTGTACTTGCAATTAATCTTAGCTCATCTATCATATTTCTTACACTCCTGCTATTAGTATAGTAAACCTTGAGGGAGCTAGTCCCTTGCTGCCCTCTGCTGTCTCCCTTTGTTAGCTGACCTGGTCCATTGTCTTTATTTATAACTTCATGGTGAATGTCTTTTATACATTACTGTCTTCAACCCTAGTGTTGCAACCTGCCTGTTTCCCACACACACCCATACCTCTATCTTCTATCAGTTTAAAATCCTAGGCATGTCAGCAATGGCCCTCTCGATCGAGTTCGCAAGCGCTACCACCCCTGCCCAGAGAGATGTACCCCATCCCTTGCATACATATCATGTTTGCCATAAAAGTTGTCCCAGTTGTCAATGAATGAAATTGCATGTTCCTTGCAGCATCTGTCTAGGCAACAATTTACACCAATTGCCCTAGACATCCATTCATTGCCCACTCCCCTTCTAGGCAAGATGCTACATATGATTGGAACCCTTCCCTTAGACTTATTTCAACCTACAGCTGACCTGTACTTATCTAGCAGCACTTCTCTCCTACCCTTCCCAGTATCATTTCCACCAGCACTGAGACAGATAATGGGCTTGTTCCCATAACCTGACATGATATTGCCCAACCTGTTGACTGCTCCAGGGAAGCACACTCTATCTCAGAGAAGCAATTTCCTACCTACAAATCTTCTCTCTTTACTTTCCTTATTTTGATGCTACCCCCATTACTGGGAACCACTCGCCACTTGTAGCAGGTGCTGGACTGCACCTCACTGCAGGTAGCCGTTACTACCTTCCCACTTACAGCCTCCTCGCAGTGAGTGACAGACTGCACCTCGCTGCTGGTAGCCTCATTCCCTTCAACCATTCCAGCCACCTCACACTCCCAGACCCATTGAGGTGAACCTTCAGCCTCCTAATTTCCTCCTGGAGAAGCAGGACTTCCTCCTTCAACACTCCAACCACAGATACTAAAACACTGCAAAAGCAAGCGATGGCTTTGTAACCGTCCACACTAATCCCAAAAGCAGCTCAGTGTCTGCGGCCCTGCAAACAGGGACACTTCGGATTCTATTCCTTCTGTCATGTCGTTCACAAATACCAGAAACAGCACTGGTCCCAGGACTGATCCATGTGGTACACCGCTCGTTACAGGCGTCCATTCTGATACTTCGCCACGTACCATGCCTCGCTGTTGTCTTCCTGACAGGTGTTCCCTGATCCTTGGTACTGCCTTCCCTGTTATCTCTGCTTGGTCCTCCAGCTTTCCGCATTAATGTCTTGTGTGGAACTGTGTCAAATGCCTCCTTACAGTCAAAGAAAATGCAATCTACTCCACCCCTCTCTTTCTTGTCTTACAGCCGTCACCCATCATAGAACTCCAGTAGGTTTGTGTGTGTATGCATACGTGTGTGTGTGTGTGTGTGTGTGTGTGTGTGTGTGTGTGTGTGTGTGTGTGTGTGTGTGTGTGTGTGTGTGTATGTGTGTTGTGTGTGTGTGTGTGTGTTTTGTGTGTGTGTGTGTTTTGTGTGTGTGTGTGTGTGTGTGTGTGTGTGTGTGTGTGTGTGTGTGTGCGTGTGTGTGTGTCTATAACAGGTGAGAACCTCACTGGAGTAAATGTAATGTCAGAGGTCATCATGGAGGAGGTGGAGAGCCGGATAGTGTTGTGAATTGAAGGAAGAGAGAGAGAGAGCAAGAGAGAAGAGAGAGAGAGGAAGGAGAGAAGAGAGGAGAGAGGAGAGAGAGAGAGAGAGAGAGAGAAGAGAGAGAGAGAGAGAGAGAGAGAGGGGAGAGAAGAGAGAGAGAGAAAAGAGAGAGAGAGAGAGAGAGAGAAGGGAAGATCATTAATCACAGTAAAAACTCTATATATTCTTGCTGGCAACAGAAAAACAGAGGTAACAAGTAACAGTTCACACTCGTTCATTATATAAGAGATTTACTGCTTCTCTCTCCACTCCTTGCTTCCTTTCCCAACCACCCTGGAGCTGAAGAAGTATTTCCTAACAGCCCTACGACTCCCGTACGACTCCAACTTCTACTTGTGTCCCCTTGTTCCTCGTAACCCTCCCCCTCCCACTTGTCAAACAGTCGGCGTCTGTCTGCCTTACCAGGTTCTCTGGGTATCTCTTACGCTGTTGTCATGTATTCGCTGTTGTATTTTGCTTTTCAGGTTCAGCTCTTCCAGCCTTTCCTTGCAGGTCAGCTCTTTCAATTCTGTCACCAAGCTCCTTACAAATCTTTAAAACTTTTATATATATATATTTTTTTTAATGTTTATTTAGGAGGAGTATGGAAACATATGCTGAGTATTCAGTACGTCAGCCTGAGAGTAATGGCTCACTAGATGTTCTAATTACTCGTCGAATCATCAGAGTTTCAAGAAAGTTCTGCATCTCACCCAATTGGAGTCTGAGAAGAGGTTAAAGAGGTTTCTTCACCAAGTTCCCTAATCATTCGCTTTACTGCGAATAAGGTCTGCTTAAAATTCACGAAACCTCATTCTGAAGTTGTTTTTATTTTTAAGGGTTACCACGGCTTATGCCCTAAGAATATTTTCTCAAAAGTCTGGTGTCGCAACGTCCGTTTGGCGCTGAGATACTGGCCGTGGCATGAAGGGAGGACGCTTCCCACCACCGCTGCTCAGTTAACATAATTATAATACGTTATTATCGTTACTATATTTAATACAAGGTTTTTCTTGTTTGAGGTTTCCAGCCTATCATTCCAGAATCCGATCTTCTTGAACCTTCTCCGTTATTGTATAGATGTTCATATGTGTGCATGATGTTTATACATGGCGTGTTTGTTCATAAACGGCGTGTATGTTTATATATGGCGTGTATATTTATACACGCCGTGTACAAAGATACACGCCATGTATAAACACACGCTGTGTATAAACATACACACCGAGTATAAACATACAAGCTGTGTATGAAGATACACGCTGTGTATAAACATACACGCCATGTATAAATATACATGCCATTTATGAACATACACGCTGTGTATAAACATACATGCCATGTATAAACATACACGACTTGTACAAACATACGCCATGTGTTCATGACGGCCTTTACATGTCAGGTTCCGAGTTTCATTCCATCAGTTTTCAGTCTCGTTCCATCACTTCCGAGTGTCGTTCCATCACTTCCGAGTTTCGTTCCATCAGTTCCGAGTTTCGTTCCATCAGTTCCGAGTTTCGTTCCCTCAGTTCCGAATTTCGTTCCATCAGTTCCAAGTCTCGTTCCACCAGTTTCGAGTCTCGTTCCATCAGTTCTGAGTTTCATTTCATCAGTTCTGAGTTTCGTTTCATCAATTCCAGCAGAATTGTTCCAGGAACTCCTCCTCTCGTCAAGTAACAGAACTTGTGCGTCACTCTACGTATCGTTGGTGCAAATGGCTTAGAAAACCGACAAATTAACGAATGAGACACTTGTACAACATTTGCGAATGTTTACTGCAGAAACGTATTGCCAGCCAATGGCTTCTTCATTCCAATACAGATGAAAGATGAGGAGGAGTTTGAGGTACTCTGTCCCTCAGTTTGGATCCGATGTGTTCAATTCATCAATCTTGAGAAATGTACAGTATATGCCCAGAGAGGTAACTTATATACTGGAGTCAGGTGAGTTGAAGCAGCAGGAGATGGAGTCACCAGTGGGAAAATCAAGACACTGGCTGACGATACGTTTCCACAAAAAAAGATTCCAAAACGTTGCACACAAGAGTCTCATTCTTCACCTCGACATATCCACACAGTCTGCATCAATGTCCACTTAACTTGACTGTGTGTACATGTGTTATGTCAGCCTGGCAAGCACACATTCGCTTGTGTACACCTCAACTTGTGTACACCTCAACTTGTGTACACCTCAGCTTGTGTACACGTCAGCTTGTGTACACCTCATCTTGTGTACACCTTAGCTTGTGTACATTGCACCGTTACCTGTGAGCACATCTACACTGAGACTGTTTCCAATATTATCGTAATTGGTCTACTCTTAACAAAATTCGGTATTATTCAGCTTGCAGTGTATGATAATTCATTTTACAGTATACATCAGTCTACAGAATACTTCAGTTTACAGTACATTTCAGGTCACAGCATATGTCAATTTACAATATACTTCAGTTTACAATATACTTCAGTTTACATCATACTTCAGTTTACAATGTACGTCAGTTTACAGTACAGTTTAGTTTACAATATACTTCAGTTTACAATATACTTCACAATATACTTCAGTTTACAATATACTTCACAATTACTTCTTTACAATATACTCACAAAAATATTTCCCATTTTTACAAATACCCCCAAATATTCTTCAGTTTACAATATACTTCAAAATATTTTCGTTTAAAATAACTTCAAAATTTTCTTCATTTACAATAATTTCACATATATTTTGGGTAAAGAATGGTAGAAAATTAGGAGAATTTTCGAAAAAAGGAGAAAACTCTCTTGAAAGGGGAAAAAAGGGTTGGAAAAGGGAGAAAAAAATGGGCAAAAGTCAAACGCATAGCAGGGAAAAGGGTCCTAAATTTTTGGGGGAAACAGGCGGAAAAAAAGGGCAGTGCCCAGAGAAGAAACAGCAAGAAACAAAGGGGAGAACAGAGGAAGGGAATAGAAATATACTAAGGCATATCACCTAAAAGAAGGCAGGGAAAAAAGGGAAGAGCAGTTGGTGCAGATAGAGAGGGAGATAATGATGCGAGCACAACCATGCCCCAAAGACCCACGGAAAAATAAAGGGAGAAAATAACCTATACAACAGAACCAGATCACAGGGGGAAAGGGGAAAGGGGAAGGGGGAAAGGGAAAAATCATTTTTTTACCAGGGGCTTGGGGAAAGGGGAAAGACACACACTGAAAGACGGCAGGAAGAAAGAAAGGGATGGGAAAAACATCAAGGAAATAGGGGGAGAAGACAGGGACGAGATTGAAAATTTTTCAGAGAATAGGGGGGTAGGGAAAGGGGGAAAACCGACCGATCAAGCGTTTCCAGGAAAAACAGTGAGGAACAGGACCCTCCAAAAAAACCAGGGTTGAAAAACTCGGAAGTACAAGAAGGTTTTCCAAAAAGAACAAACACGGGAGATAGGGATAGGAAAGGGGAAAACAAGAGGGAAACCAGCAGGGGTACCCCAGAGCAAACAGAGAAGCATGGGCAAGCACACACCAAAATATCCTCAAACCCCCAAACCCCACACCCACCCCAAAACAAACCAATCCATACCCCCAGCTTCCCCCCAACCCCCATCATAGAACCCCCGATCTTACGGGGCTCCCCCCCCACCCCGGCCCCCCCAAAACCACAGTTTGGAAGGAAACTAAAGGGATGGACCAAACGCTGAGGGAATAAAAACAAGTGGGGGGATGGCACGAAAGAGTCAAAGAGACATCACCGGACATCAACCTCGCAAACCAAGCTTTTCGTATGAAACAATGCCCCTCTTTCCAACGGATACCAACCTGAGGGAAAAACAGAAGAACAGGGGGGGGGGAGAGTGGCACGCGATCAAAAAGCCATGGAAAATTTTTTTACTGGAGAGAGAGACAGGGAGAAGAAAGTGATTTCTCAGGAACGCTTCACCTGGGGTCCCAATGGGAATTGCAGTTGTATAGCCCCCCCCCAGAACACAGAACCAAGGCATGAATATGAGGAAGCAATAGACGATGTTGAACAAATGCTGCAGTGGCCAGAAGAGCTCATGCATGCAGGGCAAAACTCCTGTCGGGCGACTTTAAAACACAAAGATCGACTGGGGGAACTTGGAGCCAATGGGGGGCCCAAAATACAGAGGGCTAAAATGAGGAGGGGTACTGGAAAAAAATTATGTACCCAAAACTAGGGGGCACTACAAAAGAAGGAAGGATGAGCCAGCAAGACGGACTTAGTTTCACCTGACGTTTCAGATATTTTAGGACTCACAAGAAAAAACCCTTGGGCCGCGTCATTGGTTTTTTAGCTTTGATACACAGTGGAGCTACAAGTGGAGGGGAAGCAGGGAAGGCCCGGACAAAACCCAAAAACAGGAAAGGGGGCTACACGGGGAAAGAGGAACCCTTTCCCAACGTCTTCAGTGGACTGCCAGGGAAACCATTTATGAATGATGGAATATGTAGCAAAATGTGCAAGGAGGCTGAAGAAGGTTTTACCCAAGGGAAACAGGGAAAAAGAAAAATCAGGATGACCCATGGTTCACCCAAAGATCAAGGGGGCAAAAACCAATGTCTAGGGGAAAGGAAGAAAAATGAAGCAGGGGAATAAGGGAAACATCGTAGAGCCAAAATGAATATGCGAGATAAGAAGGGGGGCCCAACGATAATATAAAACGACATAGCAGGAAAAACCAAAACTACCCGTACTGTTTTTACGCCACATCAGGAGGGAAAAAAACATCAAAACCGGTATCAGGTAAGGGAAAGGGAAAGGGGGAGAGACAACAAAAAATGACCGTGAAGTATGTAGGAACTCAAAAAGAATTCAAAGAAGTGTTCACAAAGGAACAGAAGGGGCTACAAGGGGCGGGGAGGTGTGGGACATCACCAGGCTGGACAAGAACCACAACCGAGGAAGAAGTGAAGAGGTTCTAAGGAGTAGATCCTCAAAGCAATGGGGCCAATAACATCTCCCCATGGGTCCTGAAGAGGGAGCAAGGGGCCCCTGTGTACCCCTAACCAAATTTAATACATTATCGAAACAGGGAGATGCCTGAGGTTGGGGACAGCAAATGTGTCCCAATCTTTAAAAAAAAAAAAAAAAAAAAAAAAAAATTTTTTTTTTTTTTTTTTTTAAAAAAAAAAAAATTTGGGGGACCAGAATTAACATAAAAGGTTTACGGGGAACCGGTCACAAAAATGAGTTTATGCAAGGGGAGGAGAAAGAAAAGAGGGGTGGTGAGCACTAGAAGAAGGGTTTATCCCCCCAAAAGGG
>NW_026472647.1:0-10977 GCF_026875155.1 Cherax quadricarinatus
AATCATAATGACATAACTGCAAACAAACATACCAAAGTGGGGTTAGAAACCGCGATCAGAGAATCCAATCGTATAATTACGATTTCGTGAGTCATGTGACGGCTTTGGGGGACTTGAGCTAGAGTTCGTCACAGCCACACTAGCTGGGATTCATCTGTAAAAACTTGCATTTGTGGTCACAGTGGTGCCTATGCTAAACCTTCCTATGGTGTATAAATATCCTAGTTGGATGAATCTTATTGTGGCTAGCTGGCACAGTGGCTAACATGACGGTCTGGAGTTTTGAGACTCTCTGATCACGGGTTTCTAACCCCGCCTGTGGTATGGTTTTTTTGCAATCATGTCATTACAATTTTGTGAGTTATGTACTGTACAGTGGACCCCCGCATAGCGGACGCCTTGCATAGCGGACAATCCGCATAGCGACGCTTTGGTTCGCTAAAAATTTTGCCCCGCATAGTGGACAAAAACCCGCTCAGCGGCCTTCGTCCGAGACGCGTCCAATGTGCGCCCTCAGCCAGCCTCACATGTGCCGCCCGTCCCAAATTGTTTACCAGCCAGCCTCCGCGGTAACATTCAAGCATACACTCGGAATATTTCGTAATTTTTAAACAGTTTTTCCCGGTGCTGTTTCTGGAAAATAAGTGACCATGGGCCCCAAGAAAGCTTCTAGTGCCAACCGTACACCCAAAGGGTAAGAATACCCATTGAAATGAAGAAAGAGATCATTGATAAGTATGAAGTGGAGTACGTATCACCGACCTGGTCAGGTTGTACAAGAAACCAAAATAAACCATCTCTTCTATTGTGGGCAAGAAAACGGCAATCAAGGAAGCTGTTGTTGCCAAAGTTTAACTGTGTTTTCGAAACAAAGATCGCAAGTGATGGAAGATGTTGAGAGACTCTTATTGGTGTGGATAAATGAGAAACAGCTAGCAGGAGATAGCGCTCTCAAGCGATCATATGTGAAAAGGCTAGGAAGTTGCATGACGATTTAATTAAAAAAATGCCTGCAACTATGATGAGTGATAAATTTAAGGGCCAGCAAAGGTTGGTTTGAGAGATTTAAGAAGCGTAGTGGCACCATGTGTGATACGGCTTTGGTGAGGCTGGCCAGTTCGGACCACAAAGCGGCTGAAAAATATGTGCATGAATCAAGGAGTACATAAAAAACGAAGGACTGGAACCTGAACAAGTGTTTAATTGTGATGAAACAGGCCTGTTCTGGAAAAAATGCCAAGCAGGACCTACATTACTCAGGAGGAAAAGGCACTCCCAGGACATAACCTATGAAAACAGGCTTACTTTGTTGATTTGTGCCAATGGCTAGTGGTGATTGCAAAGTTAAGCCTTTATTAGTGTATCACTCTGAAACTCCCAGAGCGTTCAGGCAAAAGAATGTCCTCAAGGATAATTTGTGTGTGCTGTGGAGGGCAAACAGTAAGGCATGGGTCACTAGGGAATTTTTCTATAACTGGTTACACCATGCATTTGCCCCCAATGTAAAAAGATTACCTAACTGAAAAGAAATTAGACCTTAAGTGCCTCCTGGTGTTAGACAAAGCCCCTGGTCATCCTACAGACGTGGCAGAGCGACTTTAAGGGAACATGAGCTTCATTAAGGTGAAGTTTTTTTCCTCCTAATACCACTCCTCTCCTGCAGCCCATGGACCGCAGGTCATTTCCAACTTCAAGAAACTGTACACAAAAGCTCTGTTTCAAAAGTGCTTTGAAGTGACCACAGACACTCGATTGACTCTAAAAGAGTTTTGGAAGGATCACTTTAATACCTCAAATTGTGTAAACCTTATAGGGAAGGCTTGGGAGGGAGTGACTAAGAAAAACCTTTAACTCTGCTTGGAAGAAACTGTGGCCAGAATGTGTAGACAAAAGGGATTTTGAAGGTTTGAGGCTACCCTGATAGGAGTAGTATACCAGTTGGGGGAAACAATTGTGGAATTGGGGAAATCCTTGGGGTTGGAGGTTAGTGGGGAGGATGTGGAAGAGTTTGGGGAGGGGGACAATGAAGAACTAACCACTGATGAGCTGATAGATCAACTCAAGAGCAAGAGGCCAGACCTGGGGAAACTGGTTCAAAGGAGGGGAGAGAGAAATTGAAGGGAAATTTCCTACTTCAAAGATTAAGGAAATGGGGTGCAAAAATGGCTTGAAGTGCAAACCTTTTTTGATGAAAATCACCCCCACACAGCTATTGCAAGCCGTGCTGGTGACTGCTACAATGACACTGTTGTGAACCACTTTAGACAAAAACATAAAGGAACGAGAGGTACAAGGCCACTAAAGGACAGATATGTTTTTGCGAAAGAAGTCCAGTGACTCTGAAAACTGGTCCAGTGGCATTAAAAGAAGAAGGGAAGAACCCCAGAAAAGGACTTGCTACCTCAAGTCCTAATGGGAAAGGGGATTCCCCTTCTAAACACTAACACTCTCTCTCCCCTCCTCCCATCCCATCAAATCACACCAGATCTTCAATAAAAGTAAGTGTCATGTAATTGTGCATGCCTTTTTCAGTTTGTGTGTACTAAAATTAACATTTTTTTGTGGTAAAAAAAATTTTTTTTCATACTTTTGGGTTGTCTTGCACGGATTAATTTTTTTTCCAATTATTTCTTATGGGGAAAATTCATTCGCATTTGCGAACATTTCGCATAACAGCCAGCCCTCTTGCACGGTTAAAATTCGTATGCGGGGGTCCACTGTATATGCATTTTTTTAGGCCTAACTCTATTGCTCACTTAATATGATAGTGTAAACATATTCTTCTTTCCTTCAACAAACTGGCTGTATCTCACCGAGTCAGGGTGGCCCAAAAAGAAAACAAAGTTTCTCTTTTTTTAAATTTTAAAAATTTATAAGGACAATGGGTTAAACAAACCATACCTGGGCGGGGATAGAACCTGCGATCAAAGTCTCAAAACTAATCTCGATCGCGGGTTCTATCCCGCCCGGGGATGGTTTTTTTTGAAAATGTGTCATTACGTTTCGGAGACATGGGTTACAAGCCTTTGCCCCCTGGTTTTTTAGTCCCCCTTTTAAAACATGCATGGCTTACGGGGGAAATAATTCTTTCACTTCCCATGGTTGTAAACTGTTATCATTTTTTTAAAAGCATTTGAAAGTTAAAAGGGGTAGCTTCACATTCAGTGATTTTTTGTTTTACAGAGTAGCCCAGAACCTAACAGCTGTATAAGGGGGCCCACCTGTATGAAAAACATGAATAGACATTTCTATTTTTAAATAAATTAAAAAAAAAAGAGTTACCTGCAGCATGTACCCGTACACAACATCCCCCTGTGCCTATAATTTTAAAATCACGAACTTTTTACACCTGAAAAGGGGTAAGGTTTTTATTTTTTTTTTTTTTCCCCAAGTCAGCCGTCTCCCACCGAGGCAGGGTGATCCAAAGAAAAAGAAAATCCCAAAAAAAATACTTTATCTTCAACACTTTTCACCTCACTCAACATAATAAATGTTTTTGCAGAGGTCTCAAACCAACAGTTTTTTGAAGCATATAGATAAGATACCAACATTCCCTCCCAAACGCTAATTCCCCAAAAACCCCCCCTTTTGATGCAGGCATTGTACTTCCCTTTCCAGGACTCAAATCCGGCATAAAAAAATAACCGGGTTTTCCCCGAATCCCCTTTACTAAAAAATTTTCCCTACTCACACCCAAAAACGTCGGCCCCAAAAACCTTCGTCTCCACACTCCTAACGAAAACCGCTCATGCACGCCTCTGGAAGTCCAAGCCCCTCGCCCACAAAACCTCCCCTTTCCCCCTTTCCAACCTTTTCGAGGACGATCCCTACCCCCCCCTTTCCCTTTTCCTACAGATTTAAATGCCTTTCCCGTCATTCTACTTTTATCCATTCTAAACCCTACCCCCAGCCGGGGTTTAACCCCGGGGCATAGAGTCTCAAACTCCAGCCCGCGCGACGGGCTGGAGTTTTGAGACTCTAGACCGCGGGGTTAATCCCGGCCGGGGGTATGGTTTATTTGCAATCGTGTCATTTAAATTTCTTAGTCTTGATCCATTCTCTCTAAATGACCAAACCCACCTCAACAACCCCTCTTCAGCCCTCTGACTAATACTTTTATTAAACTCCACACCTTCTCCTAATTTCCACACATCCGATTTCTTGCATAATTTTTTACAAACCACACATTGCCCTTAGACAGGACATCTCCACTGCCTCCACCCGCCTCCTCGCTGCTGCATTCACAACCCAAGCTTCACACCCATATAAGAGTGTTGGTACTACTATACTTTCATACATTCCCCTTTTTTGCCTCCATAGATAACATTTTTTTTACTCCACATAAAACCTCAACGCACCACTCGCCCCTTTTTTTTCCCTTTATCAATTCTATTGATTAACCTCATCCTTCATAAATCCCATCTGCCGACACATCAACTCCCAAATATCTAAAAACATTTACTTCTTCCATACTCCTCCTCCCCAATTTGATATCCAATTTTTCTTTTTCTAAATCATTTGTTTCCCTCATCACCTTACTCTTTTCTATGTTCGTTTTCAACTTTCTACCTTTACACACACTCCAAAACTCATCCACTAACCTTTGCAATTTTTCTTTAGAATCTCCCATAAGCACAGTATCATCAGCAAAAAGTAACTGTGTCAATTCCAATTTAAGTCTTATATTGTATTAATATTTTTCTCACTTTTTCATATTTTCTCCTAATATTTTCAAAAGTGACATTCTATGGCAGTCAAAGAGATTAATTAATTTTAGCTGATCTCCATCAAGTCAATTTTATCCCTCCTTATACCAAATATTACTACTATTTTCTAAAGCCAGAGAGAAAACCAAACTTGCTAGTTGGGGGAAAAATATTTTAAAATGGAGGTTAAATAAAGTCAAACTCTTTTCAAGTGAAAAATAATTTGGAGTTGAGTAACCTCCCCTTCCCATTAATGACTCTCATGTATTCAACAGGCCTTCATGCTAACAAGCAAATCACAAGCCTTGCAATAAAGGTGTAGCAGATTCACCAGCTAAATAATTTGCAATAATCTTTCCAAAAACCAACTAAAATTTTATGGGTGTGTTCAACAACACGTCAACATAACATAGGGACATTATGTCTTCACATTTCATAAGTAATAATTTAGAATCAATGAATTTACCATTTTAATTAAAACTGCTTTCGTTCATTTTTTATGGAATTAGAGTTATATAATAACTATATACATGGAAAATTTGAGCCATACAAAGAGGGAGTCTCATACAGTAGATCTGTGTTATCAATATGTCCTTGGTCCCATGATGTCTGAATGCACTGGAATTTATCTGTATATTCAAGGATGATGCAGTAATATCTCATGCTATCCAGCAAACTTGACTGACTTCATAGGAAGATCAGCTCCAGGGACACTAATGCTTTTCACTAAACATATACACTACTATATTTTGATAAAATTTATATGAATGCAGTAAAATAATCAACAACTCTTATTCATTTAATATTTAATTTAAAATTGCTATACATAAATCAAAATTATACACATTCAACTCAGGTGAAAGACAAATTATTCTATAAAGTCCTGTTCCCAATGACTATTTATAATTTAAATTAATAATGGTACATTATAATACATGTATATGCTATACATTCTGTGGGAAGACCTATATATTAGACAAATTCTTAATGATGATAAGGTGAATTATAAACAAAATGAGATGATTTATTAAAGCATAAGCTGCTATACCTTACAAATTTATAGTGAAAGACCTCCAGATTTATACAAAAATAAAATACTGATGATCTAATTACTGCATATCAGCAACATTATACTGTACGTTAAATCAATACAGTGGACCCCCGCATAACGATCACCTCTGAATGCGACCAATTATGTAAGTGTATTTATGTAAGTGCGTTTGTACGTGTATGTTTGGGGGTCTGAAATGGACTAATCTACTTCACAATATTCCTTATGGGAACAAATTCGGTCAGTACTGGCACCTGAACATACTTCTGGAGTGAAAAAATATCGTTAACCGGGGGTCCACTGTATATTAAATATTAACTCAGGGAATAGACAGGATTCAGCCCTTGGCATAGTAGTCCTAAAATTATCAGGACAATTCTGGCATAGCTCAATGGGGGGAGCATCTGCTTGTTAATTGTGGAATAGCACAGTGGGGGAGCATCTGCTTGTTAATTGTGGAATAGCACAGTGGGAGGAGCATCTGCTTGTTAATTGTGGAATAGCACAGTGGGGGGAGCATCTGCTTGTTAAATTTAGGATTGCCATGACAACTGGATGCATCCTGTCTACTCTATGAGTTGTTTATAATTGCATTATTACAATTTTCCAAGTTATTAAATACTAAACTAATGCATTTGAAACAGATGTCTTACATTAATGCAATATTATATACTGTAATGCAGAAATCACTGAACACTGCTTTAAATATCCAATTCCAACACTCATTTCACACTCCTTCTTTAAGGGGTTCATTTGTTTCATCAATTCCATCAGAATCTTTCAGTGTGGGAAGAGGCACAAATACCGCAGAGAAAAGATTTATGCAAACTAACACTTTAACTGCAACTGTTGTTACATCAGAGAATGTAGCAAGTGCAAGGAGAGATGTCAGCAATCTTCCCGATGCATCCACTATTGCAAAAAACTTATGTCTTCTAACCTGCAAAGTCAGTTGGCAAATTAAAACAATGAAATACAATTAATTTAAAGCATAAGAAATATCTTAAATATTTAGATGAAATGCCAACACAATACTTCCTAGGAGAGTAGCTTATGTGAATAAACTACAGTTAGTCTCAATCTGTAAACAATCCACTGGCAATGAATAATAAGACATTTCATTACATTACATTTTATTACAGCTGTAAACCCATGAGGGCCAGACAGTCTAGCCAAGACAATACAGTGGTACCTCTGTATACATCCTTAATCTGTTCCAGGATGTTATGCCTTTTGGTAAATACTAGTGCTTAGTTCTTATTTTCAGAGAATTCAGGCATAACAATTCTGACAGAGAGTTTGGGATAGAAATTAAACTTCCACTAAAAGCTTACTTTTAATGAAAGACATTCATTTGCTTATAAAATAGAGGATATGTATTAATGTACATAATCCAGGTTTTCCATAATATAGAGTATATTATCCAGTGAATCTTTACACAACAATTAGTCCTTTATACACTCCTATACTTTTGTCAAATAGCATAGAGTCATCTTACACAAGACATAATACATATACAATACACTTCTTCATCTATAAGTTGCTTACTCTTCACAGAGAGTTATCAAGGTAACCTTTCAGTACAGCAATGTAAATTCTATGTAGTTACAGACATAGAAGTTTAATCGACTAAAACATAATAAGACAATCCAATGGATGTGGTCTAGTTGGAGGGTAAATCCACACTGCTCCAAGCTAACAACCAAGCTTGGGAGTTGGGTGGGGGTCCTGTAACACTGACCCAGACAAAGGGGAAGGGGGTGTAGGTGAGCACAGGAGAAGTGGAGTTAAATTATACACTCAAGAGGTTGGATCGTTATAGAATTATCTAGCCTCTTTATACGAAACAGCAAACATTATACACATACATATATACATAATTGTCTAAATAACTAGAGGACCAAGATGATGACGATGATGATGTGAATAACAGACAATAGCACAAGGTCGGACATTTTCAATTTAGCTAATAAAGGAAATGAGCACCATGTAATATTAAATAAGATAGTAAAGATGAAAAAGGGCATTGATATCACAACACAGAACCTTGGACTTATACCAAACAGGAACATATACCAAATGAATTTTCCCATAAGAAATATAGGGAAAACAGTTAATCTGTTCCCCATGAAAAAAAAAATCCTATTGTTACTGGCATATTATACATTGATGGGGTTGTATAAAATAATTTAAACACTGCTTAATACTAAAATATGTAATTTAAACACTGCTTAATACTAAAAGACATACAAAAAACTAGTGTAACAATCCATTAGCTAGTAAGATAAATTAGTTAAGTATCATAATTATTAAGTCCAACACAATACTTATTCAAAAACCTAATTGTAGAGTCACTCTCATTCTTACGATTACAAACACTGATCCAGATTTTAACCTTTTATTTAATGGCTTACACGAAGCAAACAACAACTGTAATTATTATACAGCAGACCAAGCCAAGATATTACTCAGAGGCAACAATAACATAACTATCTTTAACCCCTTGACTGTCGCAACCCCAAATCCTGAGGTGTCTCCTGGTGTCGCAAAAAAAAAAAAAAAAAAATTCTTATGAAACGATAGAGAATCTTTTCCTGATTGTAATGACACCAAAAGAACAAAATTTGATGGAAAACTGACGGAATTACACTCACACAAAGTTAGCGACATTGGCAATATTTACGAATCGGCGATTTCGCCCACTTTGAGCCCTACTTTTGGCTAATTCCATTGTTCCAGTTGACCAAACTCATAGCTATTTCTTTAGAACTCCATTTTTTCTATCGACTGAATACAAGAAACTGCCCATTTACCAATTTCAACTACCCAATAATGTGGTCAGAAATTTGCAATTTGGCCAATTTCACAAAAATTAAAAATATGACAATTTCAAAATAGGGTCCAGAATGAACAATGCAGACATTCCTGGCTCTAAAATAACATTTTCTTTGTTCATCAGTCACGTCTCAAGGCCCCTCTGATATCACTCTTGCTTTCTATTTTGAATTTTTATTCAAACAAAAAATAGAAGATTTACTGTTATGCAGACTACTGCAATACTGTAATAATTGTATAAATAATGTCAACCCATTCATGACTGCATATTAGAATGGCTACTTGGACATTTATTGAAAAATGACATCATTTGTTTACTTTTGAACATTGGCAAAAATCAAACATTTCCCTTACTTTGAGCTCCATTTCAAGGTTCTTTTTATAGTAAAACCAATCAAAATCACCTCTATTTCTATAATATGTTTTCCATTCTATCAAATGAAACTAAGAAAACGAGAATACAACCATAAATACTATATGAAAATAGACCACAAAGTCGGCATTTTAATTAAAAAAAAAACGGTCGGAGGTTTTTTTTTTCCTCATTATGCATTGTGTGCTGCAGGATTTTTTTTTATATGGTGCACACTGACCACACAGACCCATTCTCTCACATGTGGGCCTACCAGCTTTCTCCTGCTTGATTTTAAGCTTCTAGAATTTGAGTATATATATGTCAAAAACGGTGGCTTGTAAGACGTATATATATGACCAAAACAGTCAAAGGGTTAATTACAATGTCAGATCCTTGAGCAAACATTACGATGACCTCACAGCATTACTCAGTTCCCTTAATTCCAGTATGTCAATCATCACACTCACAGAAACTTGGCTAAAGCCTGGCACTACAGATGTCTATGCCATTCCTGGATACACAGCTATACACAACTGTAGGACAGACCAGCAAGGGGGTGGAACAGCTATATACTATTCAAATCAACTTGAATGTATCAATAATTCTTGCATAAGGGATGAGCATGGTGAATATATTATACCTAAATTTATATCAAAAGACCTGCAAAACTATAACTATAGACCAATTTCTAACTTACCACTACTCTCTAAAATCTTTGAAAAATTAATTCATAGACAGATCTATTCCTACCTCATCTCAAATAACATAGTAAACCCCTGTCAGTTTGGATTCAGGAATAATAAAAGCACAAATGATGCTATTGTACACATGCTAGAACTAATATATACCGCTCTCGAGAAGAAAGAAGTCCCACTGGGAATTTTCATTGACTTACGCAAAGCTTTTGATACAGTCGACCATGAATTGCTGCACACTAAATAACACACTATGGTATAAGAGGCCACTCCCTCAACTACCTAAAGTCATACCTTAGTAACAGAAGCCAATACATGTATGCAAATGGTGCAAACTCTTCCACACAACCAATCACAGTAGGAGCCCCACAGGGAAGTGTTCTAGGACCACTCCTCTTTCTCATCTACATCAATGACCTACCAAATGCATCACAGCTACTCAAACCCATATTATATGCAGCTGACACTACATACGTCTTCTCACACCCAAACCCAGCCATACTCGCCAACAATGTCAATGCTGAATTGCAGAAAATATCTACCTGGAAGATGACAAATAAACTTACCCTAAATACTGACAAAACCTATTTCATTCAGTTTGTAACCAGAGCTGCAAATGTTCCACTTAACATAACACTAAATGGATCACCCATCACAAGACTCACAGAGGGAAAATTCCTAGGAATCCACCTAGACAGTAACCTCAAATTCCAGACACATATACAACAAATTTCCAAGAAAATCTCTAAGACAGTAGGCATACTATCAAAGATACGGTACTATGTTCCACAATCACCTCTCCTTGCACTGTATCATTCACTAATCTACCCTTATCTCACATATGGAATTTGTGCATGGGGTTCAACAACATCAAATCACCTAAGGCCTCTAATAACCCAGCAAAAGGCTGCAATCAGAATGATAACAAATTCCCAATCGCAACAGCATATTCCACCTCTATTCAGAAGTCTAAATTTGCTCACCATAAAGAACATCCACACTTATTCATGTGCCTACTACATACATAGAACAATACACACAGACATAAACCCTCCACTCAAATTGCTCCTCTCCATCCTTAACAGGACACACAACCATAACACAAGACACAGATCTCTTCTTGATGTACCCCATGTCCATATCACACTGTGTAAGAAACTCTATGCACATAAAGGGCCCCAAAATCTGGAATTCATTACCAGAACATACTAAAGTAACCAGGCCTGAAAAAACAATTTAGTCTTCTAAAAAAAAACCACTTACTCACCCAGACTAAATAATCATACTCAAAAATTTTTTCATTCCTTACCCCCCAAAATTTTTTTTAAAAAAACT
>NW_026472649.1:0-10966 GCF_026875155.1 Cherax quadricarinatus
GAGGTGGGGAAAGGTAACATTTATAAAAGGGGTTCAGGGAAGTCGGGAAAACCCGACTTGGTCCTGGAGATGGGAAGTAAAGTGCCGGCACTCTAAAGGGAAAGTCTGTTGATATTGCGTTTTTAATGTAGTGTAGGCAGCCTTGGCAAGACTTTTGGGGAGTGTGATGGTGATAAAAGAATCTCTTCTTTTTCCAGTCCCCCTTCCTTGGGGGGGAAATGGCCAGGTTAAAAAAAACAAAGAGTTTATTTGGTGTTTATTATCTGTTATAGTGTTTAAAATTGTTCAGATTACCTGTAGTATGTTTTAAAAAAAAAGCATTTTGGTGATTTTTCCCCTTCAGAAAATGTATTGGAATTCTTATTTGAGCTGTTCTTTTAGGTGTGTGACGTTGTACATCTTTGCTTATAGTGTAAAAAGAGTATTAGAGTAATTAGTTGATAATTATTTTTATAGACATTCTTAAACATAAATATCTTTTGATTTAAGTTTTTAAATTTAAAAGCAACTGGTGGCCCTTCTTTGTGTTTTTGTTCTATGTGCGGGCCCCCAATAAAGCATTACGCACGTAGAATGTCAGGGGACAGGGAGGAAAGAAACCCCTGCAAGGAGTTGGCATCTTTGTGACGTGCCTTGTGGTTCAGATTTGGTTTTCCTTTGTTTAGCAAGATGCTGTTGCAAGCCGGTAGTGAGTGTTGCAATGTTTTTTTTTTCATTTTTTTAAATTTTAGGTATGTGTTTAAAAAACCCTATTTGTGAAACAGGAAAAAAAATTAAGTGCGTATGTACTTTTAAATATTTTTTTTGGTAATTCAAATTTGGCATCTAAAATTAAAAAAAAAATGCTGAAATTTTTGAGGGTGCAAGCTTGCACCAGTCATTGAAAAGAAATTTGTTTGTTTATTGTACTGTATAACTTTTAATTTTTGGTTTTTTCTTTTTAATTTTTTGTGCATCTTTTTTCTAAAGTGTCCAAATGTCGGATTTTTGTTTTTAAAAACTTTTTACCATCTAAAAAATTTATGCCTTTCTTTGAACAACTTTTTTTCTCTGCTCTATTTTTTTTAGTCTCTCTTTTTCTAATTTCTTAGCCTTAATTTATCATTGTGAAAAGATTCAAATACATTTTTTTGCTTTCCAGAACTTTTTAAAAATTTTTGTTTTATAAACAACTTTCATTTATGGAAATAAAGAAAGTCTTACTATTGTGTTTGTAGTAGTTTATCAGTAAGATTGATATCTTCAGAATTTTTATGATGGATTTTCCCTCTCTTTTTTTCCCATGGTCATTGATGCATTTTTTTCAAAGATTGGTTTTTTAACATAAATTTTCACTAAATATTTTTTGTGAAATGATACGGGTGGAACTAATAAGATTTTAACCCAATCTAACATGGAAAGTCTTCTCTAATGTAATATTTTTTAAAAATCAATACTTTTTTAAAAACCATTTCTTTTTTTTGCTGAAAAATATACATATTTTCATAACTAGGTGGTAAATATTTTTTTAATATTTACCCCTATTCTTTTAATATTCTTAATTTTTTTAATATAATGTATTGTTTTTTAAAAAGCATATTCCATTAGAGAAGATTTTGCCATTTTTAGATTAGGTTAGCTCTTATAAGTTCCTCTCCGGTATTTGTGCCCAATCACAAGTACTTTATCTTTTGACTAGTCCACACATGGTTGGGATGATAAGAAAAAGGTTTTTAAATTAAACTCACTTTTTTTTTTTTACAGATTCGTGGGGTGTTGTGCACTGTCTTGGCAGGAAATGTGGTGACATTTTTAACCATTTGGGGTTTCTTCATCATGGGTGATAGTGATGTGTGGGGTACAATGGGGTAAAAATATTGGGTGTGGGTAAGCTTGTGGTGAAGATGTGATGATGGGGGGGTCAGATGTGGTGAAAATATGATGATGTGGAGTAGCATGTGGTGAAGTAGAGCCCCAAAATTCATTGGGTTAATGAAAATCATGCGTAAAAATGGCTCAGTATTTTTTTAAAAAAACAAAACCTAGAGCTTCTATTTGATGGTTGGGATTTATTAGTTTGATTGTTTTGGGGAACATAAAACGTGTTTTTCTCATTTTAAAAAAATGTTTAGTAGTGCTATGTTAGTGTTGTGTTTCCTTTCTTGGCAGTGTTTTTAAAACTTAGAAATTTTAACCCTTTTAAAGGGACGTGGGCGCTTTACCACCTTTCTGGTGGGCAGTTTTTTTGATATTTAGAGTATATATATGTTGGGAAAAAAGAGAAATATGAACCTTTACCTGATGTTGAAGTGAAAAAATTTATGGCTGTATAATGAGGCAGACTTTTTCAAGGTTAATATACCCTTTATGCCAGTAAAAGGGTCTTTTTAAAAGGAACTGGACTTATCTTCCCCCTTTCCCTTGGGTTGAAATTTATGGTTTCCCCGGGGTACCCTTAAAGGGGTTTTGCCTTCCATGATTTCAGTAAATAATTTGCAGGTATAGAAACCCCTGTAGATAGATTTTTAGCATCTTAATATTTTTTATGTGTAATTTCTTTATGAGGGCCCGGAACCTTAAATGTAAGTCCTTTTTCAGTGAAATTTATAAACGCAAATATGTTTTTACGCAGCTGTGGAGCGAACCCTGTCTGCACTGTGTTCTGTATGTCATTTGATGAACATTTTAAAAAATTTTCACCCTTTTGCGATATGTTTGGGTTTGTTATGGAAAACTTTGCTTTTTATTTATGTTTTCAAAAGGCTATGAAAAACCCCCTGGTTCACTTTCACTGCTATTTACCCAAAAAAAGTTTAATTTCTTGCTTTATGCAAAAGGGTTAGAAGTTCAAAAAATTTTTTTAACATTTTGTTTTTTTTGTTAATCAAAGCATTTTTTTTTTAACCCAGCCCTCTCCCATGGGGGCGGGACCTGAAAAAGAAAAAAAAAAACTTTTTGTTAAATTTTGTAAATTTTACAGGAGAGAGGGGTTTTCAGCCCCCTCCCCAAAAATTTTCTTGCCTCTTCAGAGCATGGCTTGAGAGGAAGGATTTTTTCCATTTTCCCCTGAGTGAAAACATAATATTTGTTGTAAATATAACACTAGTTTTTCTGTCACTGCTGTTTGGGATATTATTATTAGTAACATCAGTTTTTTTTAAATAATGCCATGCTTCCCATGAATTCTGGGGCTTAAAGCCTCTTAAAGGGGGGGCCCCTTGGCGTGGGAAGGGGCCTTGGTTGGGGAATTAGACTGTCGGTCTCTGCCTCAGCCCCGAACCTAATTACCCCCAACCCCCCTTTCCCTATCATCCCCCCCTCCCCCCCTTTTTCCTTTCCCCCTCCCCTCCCCCCCCCTTTTCCCCTTTCCTTTTTGGCCTTTTTTTTTTTTTTTTTTTTTTTTCCCAGGCTTTTGCTATTCCCTGGTGGGGGAAAGGGGGTCGGGGTCCATCCTTTCCCGTTGGGTTCTTGGGGGGTGGGTAGTTTCCCGTGGTTGGATTCCCTGGGGATGTCCTGATCCCCTCCGGTACCCCGGGGGGTGGTTTGGGTGTCTCTCGGGCGACGGGGGGATCTCGGGAAAAGCACCTTTCGGATTTGGGGGGGTGGTGAAGGAGGTATGCTTTGTGGCGGATTTCCCGGGCCCCCCTCTCTTTGTCCCCCGAGGTAGCTCGGCAGATGTGAGGGTTTTTCCCCGGTTGCCGGGTTTTTTGGCATGATGGTGGGTTGGCACGGTTCCTCTGCTCTGCGCTACTTGCCAGTGCTGAGGTCCCCTTGGGCGGAGGGGGGATTTTTGGCCCTTTCATTCCCCTAGGAAATATCCCTCCCCGGGGGCCCCCTTTTTTTTTTTTCTTTTTTTATTTTTTTTTTCTTTCTTTTTTTTTTTTTTAA
The DNA here is from genome assembly GCF_026875155.1 of Cherax quadricarinatus. Taxonomy (NCBI): domain Eukaryota; kingdom Metazoa; phylum Arthropoda; class Malacostraca; order Decapoda; family Parastacidae; genus Cherax; species Cherax quadricarinatus. Next base: position 3,868 of record NW_026472649.1, read on the forward strand.
AAAAAAAAAAAGAAAAAACCTAACCCTGGCAGCCCTAGGGCCCGAAACCCGCTACCCCCCGGGGCCCCCTTTTTGTACCGCACCCCTTCTGACCCCCCCCCCCGTCTTTGGACACCTTTCGGCCTCCTCATGCCTTTCCTCTTGCCGGGCTGTTTTCCCCACCCCTTCGGTATGAGGCCCCGATGACTCCCTTTGATTTACGACCTTTGCTTTCTGACTATGCTTCCCGGCCCCTCCCTCTACGGTGCGGCAATTTTCGATCGCCGGCCCCTTCCACGTCGGACCAATGGTCCCACGCCTAAAAGACAACGACAATTACCTGCGAGATACTTTCACCTTCCGTTTTTTCAGAAAAGAGCCGCCCTTCATACCTTTCCACGCTCATTTTCAGACTGCACAAGGGGGTAAATTCTTCATTTACGCCCCGCTTCCTTCTGCCATCTTTCTGACACAGTTTGGCAAGGGCCTCCTGCCTTTTGGGGTAAGATATTTCTTTTCATGCCTTAGAGCGGTAGCGCATCGTCACCGTAAGAATGTCCCCCGGTCAGGGTTTTCTGTTTTTCCCCTTAAATACGTTCCCTGAAAACATGAAAAGCATCATTCCCTAAATCTTGAGTGGTCCTATTTCCCCCATACCATAGTTAACAAAATTTCCAAAGTGGCATGCATCTTGAACAGGGGAATCCAAGATCTCCCAATCTAAGGTTTGACTTTTTCATTCTTCTGCCGGGGGCGGGACGTTTCCCTAGCAATTTTGGTGAAATTTTGACACCGTGAACCCCACCCTGTTTTGTAGTAGGACTGGTTACAATTTCGAAAGGTGATCCCTCCCGCAACAGTGAAAAATTGTGGGATTTGGCCCATCAGGAATATTGCAGATCTATCCCCGAAAAAACCAGTTGTGGTGCGAGCCCCATTCAAATACGTCTTGCAATCGACCTCCCTCTTCCCCTTAATTGTATGAGGCTCCCCCTTCGTACTCCCCCGTTGCAAGTCTATTTTAAACGAGGGAAAAAAATCCGTTCCCCAAGAGGCGAAAGGGTTCCCCCTTATCCCAGGCAGTTTCTCATTCCGCCTCCAAGGGAGAAACCTCGTGTTTCTTATTCCCGTGTTTAAAAAACTTTCCCCCCCACTTCTGGTACCCCATTTCTGCCCCCACCTTGTGGTTCCCTCCCCCAATGTCATCCTGTAGCAATTTTTGCTGCCCTCGGCTAGACGCCCCTATTTTAAAAAGTCTCAGTCTGATCTTCCCTTCTTCGTGTTCTCTCTCAAGCCCAGTAGCGACGAGATCCGTATGAACCTCCCCCAATCTTTCCCTTACTTTCAAAAGTCAAAAAAAGGTCTTTTTTAACCCCCTCCCATTTCCCTCCTCTTTTTCCTTCCCTTCTTGTACCTGGTTCTTCCTCTTCATGGCTCTGTTACGGGGTGTAGAGGTTAACCCTCCTCCTCGTACTATACCTTCCCCCCCTGTTCCCCCCCAAAGTTTTTTTCCTCTTCGGCCCCCTCCCAGGTTTCCCCTTTCTGTCCCCTTCCGTTCTCCAGTTCCCTCCCCTTCCGCCCCCCTCTCCCTTTGGGGGTAAGCCCATTCGTTAAATCTTTTCTCACCCCCCCCTCCCTTTTCCCAAATTTGTCCCCCATACGACGTTCTGAATTTGAAACATTGAAGCAATCTTGAATATATCAATGGACACGACCCACCCTCCGTCCTTTCTTCCCTACTCCATTGCCAAAACCCCTTTCTTCACAGCGCACCGTTTTTTCGCTGTTTTTTGAAGTTTTCCCCTGCCTCCGCTGGGGAATTTTTTAACCTCTCTAGTCCGTGGGAAAACCCCTTCCCCTGCGGATTTCAGGTTTCTTTATTTTTTCCAATCATGGCCTATTTACGTGGAATTTTAACGCGGCCTCGGGGGGTTAATCGAGGGAGTTCAGATGTTACTCCCGTTTTCCCTGTTGGTGTTGCTTCAGGAACCAAAATTACACTTGGTTATCTTCCCATTCGGTATAATTTATTGTTTTTCTTCAGATTTTTTCCCTGATGGGACCTTTAATGAAAGTGCCCTTTTTTCTACGATGATTTCCCCTTTTCCATCGCTTTTTTTGTACTTCGCTGCATTACACAGCAGCCGTACCCATTGCATAGGTGGTATACGCTCTGTTCTTTATATGCCCTTCCGTTCTGGGCTTATCTTTCCGGATATTCCCTTTTTCCATTCCCCCCCGTTTTGTTACTTGGGATTTTAATGCCCCATTTCTTGGGGGGGCTCATGGGATTTCCCCTGGGTTTTAGTTAGAGGTTTTCTTTCCACCCACCCCCTCCAGTTTTAAATACAGGTACTCACACCCATTTTGATCCTCGGACTCACCTCTCTTTGCTCGATCTCTGTCGCTTTCCTCCCCCGCATTGACTTCATTGGTCTTTTTCTTCCGGACTTACTGAAGCGTTTTTCCAATATTCTTACTTCCCCCTTTATTTCACCACCTTTCGATCCCGCTGGCAATTTGATCAGGCAATCGGAACCCTTTCTCACACTAACTGTTTTTAGAGGGGTTTCCTTCTTTGTCCTCCATCGTGGCTTTTTTAAAAATCTTCTCGTCCTCCGTTTTAACCGCAGTTCTCTTTTTATACCCCCAAACTTCGAGCAGGCATTCTCAGAAATGCGTGTTTGGGGGTTCCTGCTTGTGCTCGGCGTTTTGTTTGAAACGCGCTGAAGGGGAGGTACCCACAATAGAAACCCCGAGGACTTTTGAATTTAAGCAGAAGCGTGCGATCAATTTCCCTGGGCATCCGTGACCTTTTAAAGCACTTGCTGGGGGATTTGTCTCCACCTCACCTCTGCTTCTTCTTAGTGCAGTCTGGAAAAAGTACGAAAACTGGTGGTAAAATTCTCCCGACCCCGGTCCTGTTTGCGGGTTGCCGGTGTTGATTTTAGCAAACCCACTAGATGTTGCCAATGAAAATTTGGGAATCATCTGGTCCGTATTTCTAGGGACTCCATCTTGCCCTCATTTCTTTCCTCAAAATCGCCAGAGGTTGACCCTTGGGTTTTCTTCTTCAGAGAAAAAACAGTATAAAGTGCCTTTTACACTTCAAGAAATGGAGGCAACACTCTCAGCTTGTGATCATCGGCAGCTGGGCCCGACGACATTCATATTCGTATGCTACAACATTTACATCAGTCAGCCCTTGTAGTCCTATTACGCCTTTACAATCTTATTTGGTCACAAGGAGTTCTTCCACAGCTGTGGAAATCCGCCATTGTTCTCCCTTTCCGCAAACCAGGCACTACGGGACATGAAACCTCCCACTATTGTCCCATTGCTCTTACCAGTGCAGTTTGCAAAGTGATGGAACGCCTAGTAAATAGACGTTTAGTGTGGTATTTAGAGACACACAACAGTCTCTCCACTCGTCAATATGGCTTTCATAAGGGATGTTCTACCATAGACCCCTTACTACGCTTGGATACGTATGTTCGTAATACCTTTGCGAATAACCACTCATTTATTGCCATATTTTTTGACCTTGAGAAGGCATATGACACAACTTGGAGGTATAATATTTTAGCCCAAGCCCACTCCTTAGGCCTTCGAGGCAATCTACCATCCTTCCTTAAGAACTTTTTAACTGACAGGATTCCGTGTTTGGGTTTTAAAATATGTGCTCTCCCCGGACTTTATCCAAGCTGAAGGTGTCCCCCAGGGAAAGTGTTCTGAGCACAACACTTTCTCTCCTTGCTATTAATGATTTGGCCTCTAGTCTTCTATCAAATATTTGGGCATCACTCTAGTTGATGACTTCGCTATTGCCTGTGCAGGCGCCTGACTGTCACCCTTTTTACCAGTTTCTCTCCAGCATGCAGTCGACCGTGTTTCCAATTGGGCCACCACACGTGGGTTTAAAATTTTTCCCACCCACTAAAACCCCCCAAATTTTACTTTCCTAGCCGCTTTCATTTTCCGATCACCCTTTGTATCTCTATGGCTCCCGACCCCGGAAACGTAAATACAGTCAAGTTTTTTGGGCCCCCTTTTTGGGATTTGGGGGGTTACCCGGGAAAAACCTCACTTTAAACCTCTCTAAAGGAACTTGCCAAAACCCGGCTAAACCTTTTTAAAAAAACCCTTGCTAATTTTCAGGGGGAAAGCTGATCGCGAACCCCCCTTTCCCCCTACTTTCCCACCCTTATTTTATCGAAATTTGGATTATGGTGCCAGATCTATTAGGGGCATCTGGGGTTTATCTCTCTGGGCCTTAAAACCCCATTTCATCAAAAAGGAAATTACGTTTAGGCTTTGGTGCTTTTCGCTTTCCTTTTCAAGACCTTATTAGAAGCAAATTTTCCATCCTTATCCGATCCCCGTGTTCCCCATGCCTTCGTATATGAAACCCCTTTTCATGATTCCGAAAACCCTTTCCCATTTTAAAATTGGGTTCCTGATATTGGGTAGCCCTTTCTTTTTTTGTTCGCCCCCCCCCCGGGGTTTACCCGCCCCTTCTCTCTTCGCCTTCTTTCGCTTTGTTTTTCTTAAATTTTTCCCCCCAACCCTTTCTATGTACATTTTGCATTTTCATTTTCCCCTCCCCCCGGGGGAAGTTCCAGCTTTTTGGGAGTTGTTTTTTTCCCCTCTCCCTTGCTCGAACCCCCAACTGTCTACGGTCGTTTCCCCGCTTCATTTTTTGACCACTTTCACTCTCATTTTGCCTTCTGGGGTACACAGATGGCTCTAAGTCTTCTGGGGCGTAGGATTCGCAGCAGTGTTTTTCGGACAGCATCGAAAAGGGGCATTTACTACCCTTTGGTGTTTTTTTACTGCTAAATTTGTATGCCACCTTACAGCACTTATCTTTTTTGAATCTATCCCCTGTGTCATCTTTTGTGGTTGTCTCAGACCCCTTAGTGCTTTACGGCTAAAAGGGAAATTTGAACCCCTCCCCCCTTTAGCCCTCGTACCCAAATTTTTGGCTACGCCGATCTTTACCAAGCATAAAGTTTTTGTTTTTTGTTGGGTCCCGGGTAAATTTTGCCCGTACAGGGAAATAAAAAGGCCCGACACTGCTGCGGGGTTCAGCATTTACATGACCTACCCGTTTATGTAGAAAGGGATTCCATTTTCGGACTATTTTGCTGCAATATCTTCCCAAATTCACAACCCCTTGGCAAAAACGTTGGTTATATGCTTGGCAACAATTCAATCTATTAAAACCGAGTTTTAGGTTATGGCCGTCTTCTTTCACCCGTTCCCGGGGGTTGGGGGGACTCTTTCCTTTTTCGCATTGGCCCTACTGTTTATATGGATATCTCAGGAGAGGCGCCCTGCTCCTCTCTGTGAGAATTGGGGCCAAAAAAAAATTCCATTATTTGTCAGCCACATCTGTTTTGGGCGCCCCCCCTTTATAAAATTGCACGCAGGAATTACCTCCGTGTCGTTTTTGCTCTGCCCGCTCTCTCTTTTCCTTCCCTTCTCGTGATGGGCCAACCCTTTTATCCAGCTCTCTCATTGACTTTTTGAAAAAAAACTGGGCTTCTTCCAAATTCTATACCTTCAGCCCTTTTACTTTAATTTTTCTTTTACCCCTACCCCCCCTATCCCCCGCCCTGTTTTTTTCTGTAAAACCTACGATCATCCCTCCCTTTCTGCCATCCAAAACCCTCGTTCCTTCCCTAAACTCCCCGCGCTGTATACCCCCGTGGCTTAGCGCTTTCTTTTTATTATAATATTAAAAATACTCTCTCCGTCTTCGCTTTTCCCCCACTTTTTTTTCTCAGGGGTATCTCATGGGATGCGCCCTGCTCCTCTCTGGAGAATTGCCAAGTTTTCCCTTATCAGTCAGCCAAATTTGTTGGGGCTGCCCACTTTATCAACGAAACACGCAGAATTTTTCTCCGTCATCGTTTTTTTCCTCTGCGGGTCTTTTTACCCTTCCCCCTTTTCGTGATGGGGCCCACCTTTTATCCGACTCTCTCATTGACTTTTTTACAACAAACCCGGTTTTCTTACAAATTTTGATTTCCCTTTAAACCCTTTTACTTCAATCTCTTTTCTACCCCCTTTCCCCCTTTCTATCCCTGCCCCCCTGTTTTCTGTTTTCTCTGATCTTTCCCCCCTCCCTTTTTGCCATCCAATACCCCCGTTCCCTTTCCCAACCTGCAGCGCTGTATTGCCCTTTTGGGGGTTTGCCCTTTCTTTTTTATTTTAATAAAAATAATTTGGGGGTTTTAAAACACCTGTAGATTTTTTTCTCTTTTAAAAATTTAGTGTTTCTGTATATGAAGTTTTCATTCTAATTGATGTACGGTTTTTTTTTGGGGCTTAATATGAACTCAAAAGGAAATTTTTTTGGATTTTAAAATTCCGTTTTTGAGGGTGGGGGGGGACAGTTTCTGTGTTTGTATATGTTGTCCCGTTTTAAAAGGGGTTTAAAGGGTTTGGGATTTTTTTAGGGAAGGGAAGTGTTGATGATATAGCATTGGCCCAAAAGGGACATATGAAAAGGGATTGTTTAAAATTTAAAGGTCCTTATCCTGTAAATCAAGTTGGGCCCGTTTTTAATTTTACTGGAAAAGAATTTTTTTTGCCCCCCTCATGAACTTTCGCACGGGCAGGGCCAACCCTTTTAAATTTTATTTTCTCAATTTTTATATAAAATTTTTAATTTTATAAAAATTTTGGGAAATGTTTTGGTTTTTTTTTATTTTTATTTTTTATATATTTTTTAAAAAAAATATTTTATAAAAATTTTTAATATATAAATATTATATTTTATTTATTTATTAAAAAAAATAGAGATGGTTTAAATAAAAAAAAATTTTTGAGAATTTTTTTTTAAAAAAAGGAAATTTTAAAAATTAAAAGAAAGTATTTTAAATCAGTTAAATTTTTATAATTCTTTTACCTGCCCCCTTCCCTGAATAAACCCTCCCGTGCAGCCCTTTCCCCAGGTTCCTAGATAATCATCAGTGTCAGTCCCAAACCCCCGGTACCTAGTAACCATCAGTTTTCAGTCCCATTTCCCCCCGGGACCTAGATAACCCTCAAGGGGTCCTTTCCAATACCCAAAGGGACCTAGATAACCCTCAGTGTCAGTCCCTACCCAGGT
>NW_026472650.1:0-13689 GCF_026875155.1 Cherax quadricarinatus
CATAAAGGGGTTTATTTATAGGTAACACAATAAAAGAGGATAAATAAGTATACAAGATATGATGTAGGGCGAAATGACAGTAGTTTGTTGGATTATGTATTGGTAGATAAAAGACTGTTGAGTAGACTTCATGATGTACATGTTTATAAAGGGGCCACAGATATATCAGATCACTTTTTAGTTGTAGCTACACTGAGAGCAAAAGGTAGATGGGATACAAGGAGAATAAAAGCATTAGGTAAGAGAGAGGAGAAGGTTTATAAACAAAAAAGAGGAGGCAGTTAGGGTAAGATAAAAAACAGCTATTGGAGGATAGATAGGCTAATGAGAGCATAGGCAATGGGGTCGAAGAGGTATGGGATAGGTTTAAAAATGTAATGTTAGAGTGTTCAGCAGAAGTCTGTGGTTACAGGAAAGTGGGTGCGGGAGGGAAGAGGAGCGATTGGTGGAATAATGATGTAAGTAGTAAGGGAGAAAAAGTTAGCATATTAGAAGTTTTTACAAAGTAGAAGTGAAGCAAGGAGGGAAGAGTATATGGAGAAAAAGAGAGAGGTTAAGAGAGTGGTGAAGCAATGTAAAAAGAGAGCAAGTGAGAGAGTGGATGAGATGTTATCAACAAATTTTGTTAAAAAATAAGAAAAAGTTTTGGAGTGAGATTAACAAGTTAAGGAAGCCTAGAGAACAAATGGATTCGTCAGTTAAAAATAGGACAGGAGAGTTATTAAATGGAGAGTTAGAGGTATTGGGAAGATGGAAGGAATATTTTGAGGAATTGTTAATGTTGATGAAGATAGGGAAGCTGTGATTTCGTGTATAGGGCAAGGAGGAATAACATCTTGTAGGAGTGAGGAAGAGCCAGTTGTGAGTGTGGGGGAAGTTCTTGAGGCAGTAGGTAAAATGAAAGGGGGTAAGGCAGCTGGGATTGATGGGATAAAGATAGAAATGTTAAAAGCAGGTGGGGATATAGTTTTGGGGTGGTTGGTGCAATTATTTAATGTATGGAAAAGGGTAAGGTACGTAAGGATTGGCAGAGAGCATGCATAGTTCCTTTGTATAAAGGCAAAGGGAACAAAGGAGAGTGCAAAAATTATAGGGGGATAAGTCTGTTGAGTATACCTGGTATAGTGTATGGTTGAGTTATTATTGAAAGAATTAAGAGTAAGACGGAGAATAGGATAGCAGATGAACAAGGAGGCTTTAGGAAAGGTAGGGGATGTGTGGACCAGGTGTTTGCAGTGAAAGATATAAGTGAACAGTATTTAGATAAGGCTAAATAGGTTTTTGTGGCATTTATGGATTTGGAAAAGGCGTATAACAGGGTGGATAGGGGGGCAATGTGGCAGATGTTGCAGGTGTATGGTGTAGGAGGTAGGTTACTGAAAACAGTGGAGTTTTTACGAGGATAGTGAGGCTCAAGTTAGAGTATGTAGGAAAGAGGGAGATTATTTCCCAGTAAAAGTAGGCCCTAGATAAGGATGTGTGATGTCACCGTGGTTGTTTAATATATTTATAGATGGGGTAGTAAGAGAAGTAAATGAGAGGGTCTTGGCAAGAGGCGTGGAGTTAAAAGATAAAGAATCACACATAAAATAGGAGTTGTCACAGTTGCTCTTTGCTGATGACACTGTGCTCTTGGGAGATTCTGAAGAGAAGTTGCAGAGGTTGGTGGATGAATTTGGTAGGGTATGCAAAAGAAAATTAAAGGTGAATACAGGAAAGAGTAAGGTTATGAGGATAACAAAACGATTAGGTGATGAAAGATTGGATATCAGATTGGAGGGAGAGAGGTATGGAGGAGGTGAATGTATTCAGATATTTGGGAGTGGACGTGTCAGCGGATGGGTCTATGAAAGATGAGGTGAATCATAGAATTTGATGAAGGGAAAAGGGTGAGTGGTGCACTTAGGAGTCTGTGGAGACAAAGAACTTTGTCCTTGGAGGCAAAGAGGGGAATGTATGAGAGTATAGTTTTTACCAACACTCTTATATGGGTGTGAAGCATGGGTGATGAATGTTGCAGCGAGGAGAAGGCTAGAGGCAGTGGAGATGTCATGTCTGAGGCAATGTGTTGGTGTGAATATAATGCAGAGAATTCGTAGTTTGGAAGTTAGGAGGAGGTGCGAGATTACCAAAACTGTTGTCCAGAGGGCTGAGAGAAAGGGTTGTTTAGGTGGTTCGGACATGTAGAGAGAGAACGGAGCGAAACAGAATGACTTCAAGAGTGTATCAGTCTGTAGTGGAAGGAAGGCGGGGTAGGGGTCGGCCTAGGAAAGGTTGGAGGGAGGGGGTAAAGGAGGTTTTGTGTGCGAGGGGCTTCGACTTCCAGCAGGCATGCGTGATCATGTTTGATAGGAGTGAATGGAGACAAATAGTTTTTAATACTTGACGTGCTGTTGGAGTGTGAGCAAAGTAACATTTATGAAGGGGTTCAGGGAAACCGGCAGGCCGGACTTGAGTCCTGGAGATGGGAAGTACAGTGCCTGCACTCTGAAGGAGGGGTGTTAATGTTGTAGTTTAAAAACTGTAGTGTAAAGCACCCTTCTGGCAAGATAGTGATGGAGTGAATGATGGTGAAAGTTTTTCTTTTTCGGGCCACCCTGCCTTGGTGGGAATCGGCCAGTGTGTTAATAAAAAAAATGTCTAAATCATTAACGGTAATACCAACTTTATTTTTTTATTTTTTTTTTTTTATATTTTATTTAAAACCAATACAGTTTAACATAAAAAGAAAGAAACAGTATGGAACCTAATCAAATTAACTGAAAACGGATTGTACCTACGTGCTCGCAAGATGTTACAACAACAACTTACATCAAGAACATAACTAAAAACAAAATTATATGTCACAGGGTCATGAATTGACATACAAAACCTTGCATATATATAACTTGTACATATAAATGACATCTGACTAAGGTTCAATACACTTGAACATAAAATATACAAAGAAGTTATATCATTAAACCCCATCCTTCACATTAATCTAAAAACCAAAACCTAACATCATAATCTAACTAAAAAAATCTACATACTTATCCCTAACAATACAGCCGAACATATCCCAACATACAAATAAACAGACAAAATACAGCTTAGAACACAATAACTGAAGCTCTATATGTTACAATAAACCCATATACAAATTTCAGACACAAATGGACTACGTCACTAACTGTCTAGATATGTCTGTATACCATACAGACTAAAACTTAACATCAAGAACTTGCATGAACCCCAAAACCGGTATCAGGGTACAGACCATAATTATAAACTTTAAAAAGAATCAATCATGCATATAAAAATTTTTAAACATAACGTCTGACCCATGAAAAAGGGCTCAATACAATAGAAAGGGATATTTATATATACACACCAAACAACCCACCCCCAATCCACACACACACCCACACATACACAAAAAAATTGCAACAAAATCACATTAATCAGATGCACTGTATGCACAATGCCAAAACAGTATAAAAAGTAATTCTCATCGTGCAAAAACCCAGCACGTAACAAAAATACAAACTAAAACACACTTATGTCGCAAAGAACTTATTACTCAAGAATCATGTTATTACAAGCAGATACACATCATAATAATAATAAAAAATCTACTATATTATACCTACATCTAAAAAAGTGTTATATCTACCATAACGAGACCTTGAGCTCTACATCCACACTTGGATGCCATAAAGTCCCAATGAAAACCAGGAAACCATTCCAAACCCACATTCACAACACTCTACGACCCCCCCCCAGGGAGGCGAGCCCGCTGTTGCCCCCTGACTCCCTCCAACCTTGAAAAACCCCTCCACTCACTCATTTCCAATCACAGATTTATGAGAATCCCTAACGTTAGCATTCTATACCCCTCTAAAGAAACCCTGATCCCCCCTCCTCCCATACAAATCTCTGTTACGACACCTCAAACGGTAGAACGTTACCGCAAGAACCTTTCTTCTCTCCTCACTATCCCCTCTCCCCCTCATCACCCACGACATATATATATAATCTACCATGATATAATCAAAAGCTCTTATGAAAACCCTCATCTAACCCAACCCATATCTAGACTTAGAGCACGCAAAACCGACACCCCACGGCCCCCACCCTCTGTACCAACCTACTTAACCAGCCCCCTGACCTCCTCTAGCCCTTCAAAAAAGTAAACTACATGGAACGCAGTCTCATCCCCTCCACAGATACACACCCCCCACCCTCTACAACCTGTCTGTTTCGTAATATCTCACCACGGAAGGATCCCATGCAGAAAACGAAACATCCCCTCACGCGCCCGGGGTTTTTAAACTTCAATTTACTAAATCTAAACCAAATACTCTTCCACGCATACATGGGGAACAAACCCTCAACTGGGACAACGCACCTACCTACAAGTAACATACACAAAACCCTTATACAAACCCTTTTCTCATTTCCCCTAACCAACATCACAGCCCTCAAAACTATTTCACATTCCCTCAACTCCATTCCTCGATCCCAAACATACCACCTGTCGTGTATCCTTCCAAACGCCCGCGTTCACACCCTCATGAAAACACTTCCCATTTAATAAACACACATTTAGCCCTCCGCTCAAACCCAACAACCCCAACCCACCCTGACTTACAGGAAAACATTAAAAACCTCCCTCCGTAACCAATCACAACGTGAACCCCATAAAAATTTGTACGCCCGTCTTAGTATCCCCTCAATCGCTGTCCCTGTAATTGGGAACACAGCTGCAACATACCAAACCTTACTTTACAATAGAATGTTCACGACTATCACTCGCTGTATCAGAGTTAGGTGCGGGGGTCTCAGAACACCTAGCCGCCCCACGACCCTTTCCAATAACCTATCTGAATTTTCCTCCCGCGCCGCAACCATGTCATCCCTATGAATAATACCACCGCCCATTCTTTAACAACATTACATCTCCCCCCCACACCCCCCCCCCAAAGAACCCAACCCCATGCACCTTGACTTCGCATATTTACCTGCATCCCCGTGGCACTTCCAAATAATTGCACCACCTCGTCCAACACTCCCATTGACATCCCTGCACGAATGAGAACAGTGGTGTCGTCAACAATCCAATTAACCCGGCCAGGCCCTCCCCCCCCCACATTTTCCCTCACATGGCGTACATAAGCTACGGTCAACCATTCTATAAAAGGGGTCCTGGAAACACGCAAACAATATTTGGGACATGGGGCATCCCTGTCTAAGGCCTCTTCCCATTGCAATTTCCCTCCCATACACCCATTAATCGTATCCTCATTTTCGCCCCCTTTTGTAAACGTATTTACCCACTCGACTATTTCCTCCCCAAAACCTGTCTCCTAAGTATAACCTGCAAAGCTCCCCTTTCCACTCTATCATATGCTCCCTGCCATTCTAGAGCCAACAAAGCCGCCCCTCCACCCCACCCTTAGCTTCCACAAAACTTCTCAGTATCCCATGTCCTTCAATCATCGCCCTTCCCGGCAACCCGAACTGAGATTTTGACACCACCCTCTCCACTACACATTTGAACCTATTACCTAAAATTTTTGCAAACAACCTTATAGTCTGCACACATCAGTGATATGGCTCGGTACTCCAGAAGGGTGGGCTGCCCCTTGACCTTCGGGACCAACACTACAACTGCAGTTTCCTGCTTCTCCCCCAAAACTTACCCTTCTCCTTCATACTATTAAATAACCTAACATAAATTCCTTTATCAACGCCCAATGTTGTAAATAAAATTCTACCGGGAGACCATCAATACCGGGAGCTTTCCCCTTCCTCATTCCCCTTAACGCATTCTCTATTTCCTCTGCCGTAATCGTCCACCTAAAGCCTTTCGATCACTATTTCCTAAATTACACGTCACATACGTACACACCTTGTCCAATGCCCCGTCACCCCCCCCCCACTGTTCCAGTACTTCTCGTACCAAGCCGCTGCATACGCCCCACACCCCCTTCGTGGTTCGTATCTCCTGCCTACTCTATAATTCCCAACCATCTCCGTTACCTCTAAACATGGTTTTAGCTGTTTAGCGCCTGCCTTTGCTTTTTATGCCGCAAAACACACGCTGACGGCTTGTCGCCCTAAAGCACTTCTTCCACCCTGCCTGCATCCCTTTCAGCTTGAAACCTTTCATTTTGCAACACCCTCAACCTCCCCTTTATTTCAGCTATTTCATCCATAGGAAAATTATTCCCAACCCACCCCACTCCCATAGCAAAACCCCTTAACCTACCTCTAAATAGTTGCCAGTCCATTTTTAAATTATTAAAACGTTTTTCCTTCTCTCACATAAAACTTTCTAATCCTTTCCCCTTTGCGACACTATCCCACCATGTCACAATGTCATCCACTCCCTGTTCTTCCACACTAAGCTCCCTCCATAGGACTGAAAACCCCCCTAACCCTCCTCATCACCTAACACACTTAATTTTAAATTTTCCCAAAAACTTCTATATATTTCCGCGAGCGTCCCCCCACCCAACCTCCACCACCACTGTCCTATGATCTGACATTGTAGCCTCAACAGTACTGAAAGATTTCACGTCCACACCCTGAGAAAGGTACACTCTATCTAGTCTCGCAGCATAACCACTCCTAACAAACGTATATTCCAGTCTCCCACACCGCTCCCCAAAGGCATCACGTAACCTAACATCCCTTAATAAATCCCTAACAGCCACAGACATATATCCAGCCCCTCTTGGGTCCACATCAGCCACCCTGATTACACTATTCCAGTCCCCACCAACTATTGCCACCTCTGGCAGTGCACTTAAGAAAAACACAAGATCCTCACACACAAAATCATTCTTTACCTTTATGTTATTTTTTGCCGGCGCATACACACTCACAAAAGACACACGCTTACCCATCCACCACCCATCCACACGCAACACCTTCCCTCCCCCTCCTCCCTCGCTTCTCTGCAAAACAAACGGCTCGTCTCCCTTATTAAAATTCCCACACCACCTTTTAGACGGGGAGATGGCAGGGTAACTACTCGAAATCCTGCCACCTCCAACACCCTACCCTCTTTGAAATTGTGCTCCTGCAGGAACACAACATCCACTCTAGATTTATTCAGAAAATTACGAAACCAATCTCTCTTCATACCGCTACATAACCCATTAACATTTACAGACATACACCTAAGGGCCCATTAAAGTTTTTCCCCCCCTGCTTCCCCTCATCACTCTTTACAACTCCAGAGCTTGAATTTACGTTTGACACCCTTTAGAGTGCTCTCTTTCCCTCCCCCCTTCTTCCGGTGCCTCCTATCATGGCTACCACCACCTACACCACTACCTTCACACTTCACCTCAGTCTTTTCCAGGGCCCTTTTTGCAGGCGTAAGGACGTCATCAGAATCTGATGTAGCCGCCCTCTTTCTCGTGACAGTCATGTTACAAAATTCTTGGTCAGATGTTACCTCTCGATGAACCTCCACCTCCACCTGAGAATGATTAATGAGTCAATGGACGACTCCAAAACCACCATCACGTCCCAAATTATCATGTCTCAGACTTTCTGGAAGCGACGAATCTCCAATGACACCACGTCGATGTAACGTCCCCCCTTGGTGGTGACAACGTCTTCAACACCTCCACCAATTCCTCCCTCAATCTCAAGAACCTCTTTTTGTACTTGCCCGCTCCTCCTTATCCCCAGGAGACGACACCTGATCAGGCAGTTGGGGGCGGGACTCCAACTCACCACCAGTCTGTGTGCCCGACCACTATCTCGCTCCACAAAACACCACGCCCTCCATCCATGTTTGTTCCTCACCTGCCACCTTTGAAGCAGGGGCTGCGACTCCACCCACAGGTCCAGGCACATGTCTTCGCTTGTCACAGGGCGCCGCTATGTGATCATACTCACCACATAGGCGGCATGTACGGGCGTTTTTCCTGGGTACATTTTCCATTACCTGCGTCCTGAAATCTTGTAGGTACACATAGGTGGTATTTGGTGCCTCAAAGTCTTTTTTAGGTTGAAAGAACCCTCTGGAAAACCTGCATAGGTCCTGCCCCCCACGTACCATGTTAGCATAATGCACCGTCCCTTTCTTCTCAAAAAAATTTCCTATATCTGCCTCGTCGCCTCAAAGGGAATGTTGCGTAACTTGATCCCCGTGAAACATCTATCATTCTTACAGTGACAGCTGGTGTGACGTTAAGACTCACGTCCTGAAACCTGATGATTAACGATTCATAAACCTTGCTGATAGCAGTTTGACGAAAATTCGTTGTCCTCCGTTCAATGCTACACCATACAAGTCATTATCTTGTACTCCATAAGTCTCCCGTATGATCTTTGGCAATAAGACTTGCGCAGAACTGGTCGTTATCGTTCCTTTAAGTAGCTCGATGCCTACAGTATTTATCCTTCGTCTCAGACTAACCGCCATCTTGACGATCACAGTGCACCTAAGTTGTTAGCCGAGGTGTGACAGCACCACTTCACACCACTGCAGCCAGGTAACTGACAAGGGCGCTCGCCTACACACAGCAGAGGGGTGCAGAGCACTACCGCACACTACCGTGGTCAGGCAGCGAATGTGCCAACTTTATTGGTAGTTGTATACGTGTGTTTTGAAATGTAATATTCACACTGTGTTAGTCTTATTTAAGGTACTGTGATTTTGGTAGTCCTGTACCATCCATGTTGTAAATTCTCTTTCCTCACGTGACACGTGTCATGATATTCCTAATTAATGATCACAGCGGCGACCTGTGACAAGCGAAGACGTGTGCCTGGACCTGTGGTGGACGTCGCAGCCCCTGCTTCAAAGGTGGCAGGTGAGGAACAAACATCGGACGGAGGGCGTGGTGTCTTGTGGAGCGAGATAGTGGACCGGGCACACAGGACTGGTGGTGAGTTGGAGTCCCGCCCCCAACTGCCTGATCAGGTATCGTCTCCTGTGGATGAGGAGCAGTAATTACAGGAGAAGGTTCTTGAGATTGAGGAGGAATTGGTCGAAGTTTTGAAGACTATGTCACCACCTGAGAGGGACGTTACATCTGAGCATGGTGTCATCGGAGAGTCGTCGCTTCCAGAAAGTTGGAGACGTGATATTTTGGGACGAAAATGTGGTTTGGAGTCACCAAATGAATCTTTAAAACCCATTTCAGTGGGGTGGGGGTTCTCGAGAGGCACACTGCCCAAGACAGTTAACAGCGTCACGAAAAAGAGGGGGGCTACATCAGTTCTGTGACGTCCTTACCCCTCAAAAAGGCCTAGGAAACAATGGGGTAAAGTGTGAAGGTGTGGTGTAGGTGGTGGTAGCCATGATAGAGGCCCCGGGAAGAAGGGGGGGGGGAAAAAGAGAGCCTCGAAGGTGTCAAACGTAAATTCAAGCTCGGGGTTGTAAAATGAGAGAGGAAACAGGGGGGGAAACTTTAATAGGCCTTTGGTGTATTTTGAAATGAAATGGGTTAGTGGGGTATGAAGGAGATTTTTTTCATAATTTCAAATAAATTAGGGGGATGTTTTTTCCCCTGCAGGAGCACAATTTCAAAGGGGGTAGGGTTTGGAGGTGGAAGGATTTGAGTAGTTACCTGCCATCCCCCTCTAAAAGGGGGTGTGGGAATTTTTAATAAGGGAGACGACCCCGTTTGTTTTGCAGAAAAGCGGGGGGAGGAGGGGGGGGGGGGGGGTGTTGCGTGGGATGGGGGGTGGATGGGTAAGCGTGTGTCTTTTTGTGAGTGTGTATCGCCGGCAAAAAAAACATAAAGGTAAAAATGATTTTGGTTGAGGACTTTGTTTTTTTAAAGTGCACTGCCAAGGGGTGGCGATATTTGGGGGGACGGGAAAGTGTAATAGGGTGGCTTTGGACCCAAGAGGGCTGTATATTCGTGGCTCTTAGGGATTTTTTTAAAGGGTGTTGGGTTTTACGTGATCCCTTTTAGGGGGGGGGTGGGAGCTAATAACTTTTGTTAAGGGGTTCTGCGAGACAGAAGGTCCCTTTTCCCGGGGGAGTAATGTAAATTTTTCATACTGTGAGGCTAAAATGCACCCGGGCAGGGTGGGGAGGTTTGGGTGGGGAGCTGGGGACAATATAAAATTTATTGGAAATTAAAAAAAGTTTTTTTAGGTGATGGGGAGGGGTTGGGGGGGGTTTTCAGTCCATGGGGGGAGCTATGGGGAAGAACGGGAGGGGATGCATGTACATGGGGGATAGTGTCGAAAAGGAAAGGTTTTTAGAAAGTTTTAAAGGAGAGAGGGAAAAACGTATAATTTTTAAAAATATGACTGGCAACTATTTAGAAGAAAGGTTAAGGGGTTTGCAGGGGGGGGGGTGGGGGGGAAAAATTTTTCCCTATGGATAAATACTGAAAAAAAGGGGTTTGAGGGTGCTGAAAAAAGAAAGGTTTCAAGCTGTAAGGGATGCGGGCAGGGGTGGGGGAAAAGGTTTTTTGGGGCGACAAGCCGTCAGCGTGTGTTTTGGGGCATCAAAAGCAAAGGCAGGGGGGTGACGTATACCATTTTTTAGGGGGTAAGGGAATTTTGGGGGAATTTAATAAACAGGAGATAGAACCACAAAGGGGATGGGGCGTTGGGAGGTTTGGGTACGAAAGTCGGAACAGGGGGGGGGTGGGTGACGGGGGTTGGACAAGGTGTGTACGTATGTGAGTGTAATTTAGGAAATAGTGATCGAAAGGCTTTAGGGGGACTATTACGGCAGGGGGAAATGAGAAGGCGTTAAGGGGAATGAGGAAGGGGAAAGCCCCCGGTATTGACGGTTCCCGGTAAATTTTATTTACAACTTTGGCGTTGATAAAGGAATTTATGTTAGGTTATTTAATAGTATGAAGGAGAAGGGTAATTTGGGGGTGAAGCGGGAAAAACAGCATTGTAGTTTTGGTCCCGAGGTCGGGGGCACCCCCCCTTTCGGATACCGACCTATCACTGATTGAGACTATAAGGTGTTTCAAAAATTTAGGTAATAGTTAAAATGGTTGTGGGAGGGGGGTCAAAATCTCATTTTGGGTTGCCGGAAGGTCGGTTTTGAAGGACAGGGGTTTTACTGAGAAGTTTTGTGGAAGCTAAGGGTGGGGGGGAGGGGCGGCTTTGTTGGCTCTAATGGCAGGGGGCATATAAGATGGAAAGGGGAGCTTTGAGGTTTTACTTAGGAACAGGGTTTTGGGGAGGAAATATCGAGTGGGTAAATACGTTGACAAGGGGGGGAAAATGAGGGGTACAGATTAATGGGTGAGGGGAGGGGAAATTGCAATGGGAAGAGGCCTTAGACTGGGGGTGTCCCTGCCCCAAATATTGTTTGCGTGTTTTTGAGGACCCTTTTTAAGAAGGTTTTTACCGTAGCTATGTAGCATGTGAGGAAGTGTGGGGGGGGGGAGGGCCTGGGCCCGGCGTTAATTGGAAATTTTTAACACACCATGTTCTATTCGTGAAGGGTGTCAAAGGGAGTGTTGGACGAGGGGGTGCAATTATTTGGAATGCACGGTAGCAGGTAAATAGTGCAAGTTAAAGGGGCATGGGGGTTGGGTTTTTTGGGGGGGGGGAATGTATGTTGTTAAAGAAAGGGGGGGTGGGCTTTAAAGATTGTGGTTTTATTTTAGGGATGACTGGTTTCGGCGGCCGGGAAAACCCGGGTAGGTTATTTGGGAAAAGGGTCGTGGGGCGTCTAGGGTCTGAGACCCCACACCTAACTCTGATTTCACGAGTGATATTTGTGAACTTTTATTTATAGTAAGGGTTTGGGATGTTGCGCTGTTTTCCCCTTTTCGGGACAGCGATTGCGGGGATACAAGACGGGTGAAAAATTTTTGTGGGGTTCCGTTGGATTGGTTTCGGAGGGAAGTTTAATGTTAAACCCGTAAGCAGGGTGGGGTTGGGGTTGTTGGATTTGGGCGGAGGGGTAAAAGTGTGTTTTTAAAAAGGGAAAATGTTTGCGTGAGGGGGAAACCGGGCGTTTGGGAAAGGTACACACAGGTGGGTAGTGGTATCAGGAATGGAGTTGAGGGAATGTGAAAAAGTTTTGGGGGCTGTGTGTTGGGTTTGGGAACGGAAAGGTTCTAAAGGGTTTTTTTGTGGTTTTTGTAGGTAGGTGCTTGTCCCAGTTTAGGGTTTGTTCCCCATTATGCATGGAAATATTTTGGTTTTGATTTTGTAAAATGAAGTTAAACCCGGGGGCGGGGGTGATGTTTCGTTTTTTGCATGGGACCTTCCCCTGGGAGATATTACGAAACAGACGGTTGTAGAGGGTGGGGGTGTGGTATTGTGGAGGGGATGAGACGCGTTCCCTTATTTTAATTTTGTGAAGGGGTGAGGAGGTTAGGTGCTGGGTTAAATAGGGTTTGGGACAGATGGGGGGGGCCGTGGGGTGTCGGTTTTGCTGCTTTAAGTCTGATATGGGGGGGTTAGACAGGGTTGTAAAGAGCTTTGAAAAATTTTTCATGGGAGATTTTTATTTAAAAATGTCGTGGGTGATGAGGGGGAGAGGGGTGGAAGAGCGAAGGAAGGGTTTTTGCGGTAACGTTTTATCACGATTGTGAAAAGAGATTTGTATGGGGGGGAGGGGGGATCGGCTTTTTCAAGGGGTATAGAATCAACTTAGGAATTCTCGTAAATCGTGAAAGGTAATGAGTGAGTGAAGGGGGTTTTTATAGGTTGGGGGGGGGCAGGGGGTAACAGCGGGCCCCTCCTGGGGGGGGCCCTGAGAGTGTTTGAATGTGGGTTTGGAATGGGTTTTCCCGGTTTTCATTGAGAAATTTATGGCATCCAAGTGTGGTGTGAGCTCAAGGTTCGTTATGTTAATAAACACTTTTCAGTGTAGGTATAATATAGTAATTTTTTTTTAAAAATTTTGATGGTATCAGTCTTGTATAACATGATTCTTGGTAATAAGTTGTTTTCGACGAATGTGTTGTAGTTTTTATTTATGTTACGTGCGGGGTTTTTGACGATAAGATATACTTTTAAACGTTTTTTCATTGGCATACATGCATCTGATTAATGGAAATTTTTTTGAAAATTTTTGTTGTACGTTTGGGGGTGTGTGTGTGTGTGGATGTGGGGGGTGGGTGTGTGGGTATATATTAAAAATAATCCCTTTCTTTTGTATTTAGGCTTTTTTTTGGGTCAAGTTTTGTAATACTTTATCACTACACTCAAGAAATCGAATGACACGATTGCAAAAAAACCATACCCCCCCGGGATTTAACCCCGGTCATAGGTCTCAAAAAATCCAGCCCGTCTAGTGGCTAGTGGGTAACGCGACGGGGTGGAGTTTTGGACTCTATGACCGGGGTTCAATCCCCGGGCCGGGGGAGGTTTAAAACTTTATATAAGCATGATTGATTCTTTTTAAAAATTTTTAATTTGGTCTTACCCTGATACCGGTTTGGTGTTAATGCAAGTTTTGATGTTAAGTTTTTTGTTTAGGTATACAGACATATCTAACGGTTTAGTGACGTGTCCACTTGTGTCTGAGATTTGATATGGGTTTTTTGTAACGTATTTCGCCTTTATTTTTTTGTTTAAGCTTATTCTTTTTTCTGTTTTTTGTATTTGGTATATGACAGCTTTTTGTTAGGGATAAATATGTAGATGTTTTAGTAAGATTATGAAAGTTAGGGTTTTTGGTTTTTTTGATTAAAGGAATTATTATTTTTAAACAAAAAAAAAGCGCTAAGCCAAAGGGGTAAT
>NW_026472651.1:0-11724 GCF_026875155.1 Cherax quadricarinatus
TTTCCCTGTGTGCGGGGTCATCACGTGACGTCACTACTATGTTCCCTTATTATCTTGAATGAACTAAAAGGACCGACCTGATTCAACCTGTGTGCGCGTGACGTCACTGACCGCCGAGTAAACACCCTTCTTAGTTCATTTGACTTAATGAGCGGAAACTTTTAGTTCATTTTAAAATAATAAGGGGAAGATGTTTAGACCTGTAGTAAGCATGCCCCCATAGGAGGAGTCTATTTTGAATGCTTACCCCCAGAGGGGGGATTCCAAAAACTTTGATCCGAGGAATTTCGAAAACCCCATAGGAGGGAATCCAAAAACTTGGTATTATCGAGAAAAATTTGAGGTTGGGGGGTGGGTGAAAGTGGGAGGGGTAATCCAAAAATTTGATCCAAGGTGATCATAAGAAAATTCAAAACCCCCATAGGGGGGGGAATCCAAAAACTTGTATTATCGAGAAATTTTTGGGATTGGGGGGGTGAAAGTGGGAGGGGGAACCTTAAAAATTTGATCTGAGGAGATGGAGTCATGGTATTGTCGAGAAAATTTGGGGTGAAAGTGGGAGGGGTAATCCAAAAATTTGATCCAAGGAGATGGAGAATTTCGAAAACCCCATAGGGGGGATCCAAAAAACTTGATCCGAGGAGATGGAGTCATGGTATTGTCGAGAAAATTTGGGGTGAAAGGAGGGGTACCCAAAAAAAACTTGATCCAAGGAGATGGAGACTTTCGAAACCCCCATAGGGTGGAATCCAAAAACTTGGTAATATCGAGAAATTGTTTGGGGATGGGGGTGAAAGGAGGGGTACCCAAAAAATTTGATCTGAGGAGATGGAGAATTTCGAAAAACCCCATAGGGGGGAATCCAAAAACCTTGATCCGAGGAGATGGAGAGCACAAGAAAATGAAATTCAAAAAAAATTCGAAAAAAATCGGAAAAAAATTCGAGGCGCGGGGGCGATCCGGACGACGCTGCAGAAGGCGCAGCAGAAGGAGCGGGCGGGGCTCGCGAAGGGCGCGGGCGGGCGCGCGGGCGGGGCGGGGCGCGCGGGCGGGCGCGCGGGCGGGGGTCGCGAAGGGCGCGGGCGGGCGCGCGGGCGCGCGGGCGCGCGGGGCGGGGGTCGCGAAGGGGGGGTCGTGGGGCGGGGGTACTGGTTGGGGGGTCAAGGGTGAGGTAGTCTCGAGGGCGAGGTCATGGTCAAAACCGGAAGTAACACCTAGGTGTGAAAAGGTGACCCTCCAGCTGCTGGTCCTAGACCGGATACCTCGCTCAGTGGAAGGCCTAAACCGGAAGTCCTCGCTCTGTAGAAGGCCCAAACCGGAAGGGACCGCTCAGTGGAAGGCCTAAACCGGAAGGGACCCCCCAGTGGAAATTTTCACTACTTATATATATAATATTATATATATATATATATATATATATATATATATATATATAAATATATATATATATATATATATATATATATATATATTATATATATATATATTCTTTCTCTCTCAAAAAAATTAAATATCAAGCCCTCCCCCCCCCCCTCGCTCTATACCCACACGGGCTGGGCTTGTTTCTGTTAATATAATAAACTCTTTCCATTGAACACATTCTCTTTTCACCAAAAAACACCAGATTTTCCTCCCACAGCGGTCAACTTCCATTCCTTCTTCCTTCAACATTCAACTTCCTCTCTCCCACAACACTCAACTTCATTCCTAAATCCCGCAGCACTCAAATACTTTACTCCTTACCAAACTCCTTCCTCCCTCCCACAACACACCTCATTCCTCACTTAAAACCCAAACTCCCTTCTTCCTCCCACATATACCAACTTCCTCCTCCCTCCCACACTTCCCAACTCCATTCCTCATACACCAACACCACACACAACCCGCACACCCCCCACACCCAACACCCACACACCCACACACCCCCCACAACCCCCCCCCACACCCCAACACCAACAACCCCTCTCCCCGACCTGGGGTTTGCTACCCCTTTTCCCCCTCTGAATTTTTGGGGATCTCAAAGGGGTAACACTTTAAATCCGACCTGTGTGAGTATGTTCCCACAGCACCGGGGGCCATGGTGAGTAAGTTCCTACACCCCACGACCATGGGGAGTAATTTCCACACCACAGGGGCCTGGTGGTAAAGTTCCCACACCACAGGGACCATGGTGAGTAATGTTCCCCAGCACCAGGGGGCCTGGTGAGTAATGTTCCTACACCACCAGGGGGCCATGGTGAGTAAGGGTTCCCACGCCCAGGGACCCGGTGAGTAATGTTCCTACACACCCGGGACCATGGGGGGTAAAAAGTTCCTACCCACCAGGGCCATGGTGAGTAATGTTCCTACACCACCGGGCCATGGGGATAATGTTCTACAAACCCCCGAGACCATGGTGAGTAATGTTCTACCCAAGGGACCATGGCGTGTAATGTTCCTACACCCACGGACCATGGTGATAATATTCTTTTCACCTTAGGTACCATGGTGATAATGTTCCTAACACATGGACCGTGGTGAAAAATGTTCTTACACCACTAGGTACCTGGGGTAATGTTCCCACCCACCAGGGACCTGGTGAGAAATTTTCCTACACCATAGGACTGTGAGTAAGTTCCACACAACCAGGGAATGGTGAGAATTTTCCCACCCCAGGACCATGGTAAGTATTTTTCCCAAAACCTTAGGTACCCGGGTGAGTAATGTTCCTAAAACACCAGGGACCATGGGGGAGAAATGGCCCACCCCCAGGCCCATGATAAGTAATGTCCCAACCACAGGTACCATGTGGGAATGTTCCACACCCCCAGGGACCATGGTGAGTAATTTTCCCTAAAACATAGGTCCTGAGGTAATGTTCCTAACTCCAGGACCAAATGATAAGTTCGTACACCCCCGGGACCGGGTAAGTAATGTTCCCACACCACAGGTACCTGGTGAGTAATTTCCTACACCCCCAGGACCATAATGAAAATGTTCGTACCCCAACAGGGCCATGGTAAGAAAATGTTCCCAACCCAGGTCCATGGCGGTGTGGTTTTTTCACCACCAGGCAGGGATCAGGGGTGAGAAATGGCCCTACAAAACCAGGGACCATGGTGAAATGTTCCTACAGCGCAGGGACCAGGGTGAGTAATGTTCATACAACACCAGGGACCATGGTGAGAAATGTTCCTACAACACCAGGGCCCATGGTGGTAATGTTCCTCACCACCAGGACCATGGTAAGTAATTTTCCCCACACCATTTGGGTTCCCTGGTGGTAATGTTCTAAAACATCAGGGACCATGGTGATAATTTTCCCTACAACCCCCCGGGGACCGGTGATAAAGTTCCTACAACCCCAGGGCCATGTGAGTAATGTTCCTACAGCACCAGGGACCATGGTGAGTAATGTTCCTACAGCACCAGGAACCATGGTGAGTAATTTTCCCTACAGCCCCAGGGACCATGATGAGTAATGTTCCTAAAACCCCGGGGACCATGGTGAGTAATATTCCTACACCCCAGGCCATGGAAAGAATGTTCCTACAGCACCAGGGACCATGGTGAGAAATGTTACTAAAACACCAGGGACCATGGGGTAAGCTCCTACAGCCCCAGGGCCCATGGTGAAAATTTTCCTCAGCACCAGGGCCATGGTGAGTAATGTTCCTACAGCACCGGGACCATGTGGGAAGGGTTTAGAGACGGTGAAGCTTATATCTCAAACTTGCTCGAATTCTATGAAAAGTTAAGCGGGGTTGAAGCAATTGAGTTTGCCGGATGGTTAACTAAAATTTTTTTTAAGTGTAGAAGGCAATAAAAGGATGGGAAAAATTTGGGAAAAAGTAGGCGGGGTTTAACATTGAAATCAAACAAAAACCTAATTTAAAAAAGGTAAATAAGTGTTTTCCTTGAAAGGGGTTTTAAAGAAATGGTAAGTACACAGTTGCGTTGAAACTGTGTTTGGTTTTGTGACTGACGTCCCGGGATGAGAAATGGGGCCGGGATGTATTGGGTTGATGATGTGTAAAAATTAATTAGGATTATAAAACCCTGGGAAGGCAAAAAAGGGTTTTTCGAGGGGTTTCCTGGGAAAAAATTTTTTTTGGCCTAGCCGGATATGTCACCCAGTAAGTCAGCTTCAATTAACGGGGGTTACGACTAAGAAAAGGGAAAACCAGGGCCGGAAACTGGCCGGGAAATCGTTTTTAATAAGCCCAAACCAGTCTTGTTTAAAAAACCCCGAAATTTTGCACAAAAGGAAAAGGGAAGCAGTCTTTGGGCCCGGTGTTCCCTTGGGACAAATCCCGGGGAGAAGCGGGTTTCATCACTATAGGCAGCGAACGAGATGCATAAAATTTTTAAACCCAGGTTCACTTTTTCACGCGACCCCCCGAAGTTTAAACCTCTGTGATACTTTGAAACCAGTTTCTGACCTTGTAATATAAAACTCTCCCTCTCATGTTGAAGGGGGACATAAAAATTTTTGGGAAAAAAAATGGTGACAGCGCTATAGGGTTTTGGGGGTTTTAGCGTTTGGGTTTTGGGGTTATAATAAAAAAAATAAAAAATTGGCGTGGGTCAGTCACGCATGGGTAGTGGGGATGGTATTTTTCCGCCCAAATCATCGCACCCCCGGTCTCTGTCTTTAAAGGACCCCTGGGTTTCCGGGAAAAGGGTGAGAAAAACCGACTGGGATACAGTGATATCATTTTTGTAAAAAAAGGGGGGAAAAACCCTAAATTTTCTAATACCCTTCGGGACGGTTTTAAATGACAATCCCAGGATTACTCCCCCAACTTACCTTGCCTAAAAAGAATCAAGATTACTCTCAAAAACCCGGGTCACTCTCAAAAACTTTGGTTTTACTCCTACTACTTTTTTTAAAACTCGGAAAAAAGAACTTGGGTTACCCCTACTATTTTTTTTCCCACTCGGCAAGAACTTGGGTTACCCCAAATTACTTGTTTACACTCGGACAAGAACTTAGGTTTCCCTCCAACTATTGTTTACACTCGGACAAAAACTTGGGTTTTTCCCTCCAACTACTTGTTTACCCCTGGGACAAGAAACTTGGGTTTGGGCCCCAAAACTATTGTTTTAAAACTCGGAAAAAGAACTTATTTTAATTTTCCTACTATTTAAATTAACTCGGACAAGGAACTTAGGTTACCCCAAACTTTTGGGTTTCCCACTGGGAAACAAGAACTTAGGTTACCCCTACTACTTTTTTACACTGGGACAAGAACTTAGGTTACCCCAAAACTTTTTGTTTACACTGGACAAGAATTTAGGTTACTCCTACTACATGTTTACACTGGGACAAGAACTTAGGTTACCCCCATCTTTTTTCCCCCTCGGACAAGAATTTGGGTTATTTCCAACTATTTTTTTACCCCGGGGACAAGAACTTAGGTTACCCCCTATTTACAGGGTTACCTGGGTCAAGAACTTATTTTTATCCTCCCTACTTTTTTTTCACTCGGACAAGAACTTAGGTTACTCCTACTACATTTTTTAAAACTGGGCCCAAAAAACTGGGGTTACTTCTAACATCCAGCAAAAACAATGATAAAAACCCAAATTTAATTTCATGAAAACCTATGAATTGATTTAGAGTTCCCCTTATAAAACAAAAAAACGGGCCCGGTTTACGAGAAAAAGATGTATTATGACCCCCAAAGTTACGTCAGGCAAGCTTTTTGGGAAAAAAGGAATATGTAGCTACATCCCCCCAATCTCCCTCCCCCCCCTTTCCCCCTAAAATCCTTAAAATTTTCTTTTTTTCTTTCCAAAAATTTTGACATCAATATAAACTTTGATTTTGTGTTATGCTTTGAATATGGTAATTTTTTATACAAAAACGCATTTTGGAAATTTTAAGACACATGGGGAAAAACAGTTAAGAAACCTTTTTAAAAATTTTTTCGTTACTTATTTGGGCTTTTTTGACTGAAGAGATTTTTCGCCAGTCGGGGGTTTTAGAATTTCCAGTAGGAAATTATTTGGGGGACTTTGGGAAGACGTTTTGTAATTGAGGTGATCAGTCCAGGGACTGTCACCTTTTCCCTGGTGCTAAAGCATCGATTTTATCATTTTTCCCGATGCCAGTATGAGAAGGAATCCACAAAAATTTAAATTAAATTTTTCTAAAAATTAATTCGAAACATACACATTCTTAATAAACTCAGCCAGAAAAAAAATTGTAGTAGGGGCGCCTAGCCCCCCCCTTAGCAGGGGCCTCCATACCATCAATTCCTGCTACATGCAGTGTTAAAGACACACAAAATTAATTTGTTTACCACGAATTTTCACCACACTGCCCCAAGGGGTTTTTAAAAAGGGAATTAGAGGCAGTTTGTCACTGGTTGCGGGTGGGGTGGGGTTTTATACATTAAATACATGCTTTGGGTAACGCTAAGGGAAAGCAAAACCCTTTTCCCTTTTATCCTGGTTGGAAAATTTGGGCTTTGCTCGGGTGTGAGCGGGGGAAAAAGGGAAACTGACGGGCCCTTCAGGACTTTTAATTAAAAAAAAAAATGAGTGCTAGCGCCCCTTTACAGCGCTGCGGGAGCAGGGGGTCAATTTTAAAAAGAAAAACCGAAACATGTATAGAAAAGTCTCCCTTGGGAAGTCAAGGTTTTTGGGGGGGAAAAAACCTCCCCACTTCCCCCGCATCCCGAACACTCACCCTTTCCACGAAATGCGAAAACTCACATTTTTTAATGAGATATACTGATGACAAGTTTTTCCTGGAGCAGCAGTTTTTTAAGCAATGCATAGGTTAGTGAGGGAGTAGACAAACCAAGATAGGTGCGTTACATTCCACCGGCAAAAAATATAACCCCCCTCAGTCCGTCTGGCAGAAAAAAAAAAAAGTCCAAGGGAATTTTTCATTTCCTTTTCTGGGGAAACCAGAAAATGAAAAATTCACGCTTATCGAAAAGCAACAATTTGGGAAAATTCACCTTTGCTGGGGGAAGAAAGTATACACTTCACCCTCCAAAGGGAAAGGAGGCCCGGGGGGAGGGGGGGAAAAAATGGTAAAACCCAAATTTTATCCCGAGAAGAGGGAAAGGGAACTCCCTTTTCCCCTTTAAACATGAACCCCTTTAAGGCAACCCCTCCCTTTTAAAGGGGCCACATTTTGGGGGGGAATTTTAAAATTTTAAATTTCCCCTAATAGGAAAAGTAGCAATAGCCATTTTTTTAACTTGATTTTTAATTTAAAAAAGTTGCTAATAGGGCAGGGAAAAAACCCTTTTTTTTCAACGGAGGGTCGAGCTTTCCCTTACACTTTGCGTGGAAAGACGTAAAAGCATTAACGCTTGCCGTAAAAAAATTAAACATTTCGGGTTTTAAATGTATTTTTCATTTGCATATAAAAAATATATATATAATAAACTCAGGGGTAAAAGCCCGACGGCAAAACATAATTCAACTTTTTGCTACTGATTACGTGTATTTTTAAATTTTAACATCAAAAAGTTAGTTTTTCTAAACTTCCATACTGGCCCCCTGGGGCAAACCCGTTGTGTTTTTGGGTCCAGCAAAGTGAAGGGAGTAAAAAAACCCAAAAGGGGTGGGGTTTTTTAAAGGGAAAAAAAAAATGGGGAGGGGGTGTCCCGGGAGCTCGATCACTAACGCACTCAAACCCCACACACTGAGGGCCGGAGGGCGAAAAAAACCTTCTTTTTCGACTGGAAAAAAAATTAGGGACGTGGGTTTCCCTTAGAAAAAACCCCGCTGTCCCCGTCCCGTTTACCTATCAGTTTAAAATAGGTATGGGATGGGTGCATCCTGGGACAAATTGACCTAATTTTCCCGAAAAAGCCCCCAGCATAAAAAAAGGGTGATCCACCCCCCCCCGGGAAACCCTCCAGGTAGACTATTAGGCAAACTAACTGCTATCATCCAAAGGATATATGGGGGGCCCCAGGGCATAAAAAAAAAAGGAAATCTCTAAACCTCTACAGGGGGGCCCCCCCGTTGCCCCAAAAAAAGTAATCACTTTGGGGACAAAAATTTAAAAATTTATGTTTGGGGCTAAGGGCGCTTGACATATAGGGAAATTTAAATTAAAGATATAAAAATTGAGAGAAAATATCAAATCTGACTTTTTATAAGCTACGTGATAACAAAATCTGTTCTGCACGTTTCTGATGGAGGGCACTTCACCGGGTTACCTTGGGCAGTGTTTGGAAAAAATCAAAGATAAACCTACCCAGATCCCCTTTTTCCCCTGCATAAACCCAAAACAAGGTAAATTGTCCCCCCAGGGAAAGGAAAAGGCAAGGGAAATCTCCCGTGGCTGGTGTGATTTGGGAAGTCAAAAGGGGGATAAGATGAAAGTCATATCCCCAGAGAGGTGATGGGGAAAGGTAAGTCTCTCCAGAGAGGGGGTTTAGGGAAAGGGGAAATCATAGCACAGAGAGGTGATGGGGGGAAGGTTTAGTCATCTACCCGAGAGGTGTTTAGGAAGGGGAGTCATAACACGAAGGTGATGAGGGAAAGGGAAGTCTCTCACAGAGAGGTGATTTAGGAAGTTTAGTCCCTAACATGAGAGGTGATGGGAAGGTAAGTCATTTCAGAGAGGTGAAAGAGGAAAAAGGGGAGTATCTCACAAAGAGGTGATGAGGGGAAAGGGAATCTTTAAACCAAAAGGGGGTGATAAAGAAGGGAAATAAACTCACAGAGAGTTTATTTAGGAAAGGGGAGTCAACACAGAGAGGTGTTTGGGGAAAGGGGAGTCATAAAACAGAGAGGTGATGAGGGGGTAAGTCAGGGCCAAAAAGGGGATGAGGAAGGTGAGTCTTTTTTTTGGGGACGCAACGGCAATGTAATGCCCATTTTTTTTTTGTCAACGTTTCGCCCACCAGTGGGCTTTTTAAGTACAAACCCCAAACCCCCCCTGTGTGGGGAAAAAAATGTCAATTTTAAATCTTGATTACACTGCATTTTTGTCTTTATTAAAATTGTTAAATTTTTAACCATTTTTTCCAACCCCCCGGGGGAAGCTGGCGGGGGAAAGTTTCTGAACTTACAAAGACAGTCTTCTCCCAAAACCCTTTTTAAAAATAAAAAAAACCCCAAATTTCGCAAAGGGGCTAAACACGTTACTTTTGGGCTTTTGAGATAGTTTTTCTATAAATTGCTTTTAAGGGTTTTAAATTTACTTCAAACATAAACCCAAGTTGCTTCCTCGTGCCTGGTGTCAGTTTTACAGTACATCAGTGTTTTTCTTTGGGCAGGGGTTTTGGAACACAAGGGAAGCAGCGGCCAGAAAAAGAGATTGGACTCCAGTGTTATTTAAAGGGAACCCAAGATTTCCCAAGGGAAGCTACTGTAACTTTACGTTTTTGTTTTGGGAAAAAAGTGATACCCATACGATTATTTAAGCATAACATAACTGCCATAAACAAACCATCTGAAATATTTGTGGGAAAAAATATAAATATTTTTTAAAAACCGTTACTAAAAATCATTTTTAGTTTACTTTTTTTAATCATTAATTATATTTTAAAAAATTTAAAATTTTTTTAATACAGCTTCCCATATAGATTATTATTGAAGCTAATTTTAGGCTAAACATTGCATGTCGTACGGGCCTGAGGAAGCCATTGGATCGACAGCGAGCTATTTACACTCTCCTTCTTATAAAAGCAGCTGAGTTTGTTTCCTTTTCTTAATATTTTCAGATAGCAGTGAAGGACAGAAACCTTCACCCAATACGACAGCGGTTCAAGACATATAATATGCATCTAATTGACAAGTGCAGGAATACGAAGGAAGAGAAAGTCACCAACATCTCTCTCACGTCAAACTTCGGAGGTAAACAAGAGGATTTGAGCGAAGATGAGATGAATATTCTTCAGTTCCTCGAGGTAATGACTAAGTTCGGCTATCCGGTTCAGTCGGAAATCAGAACGGCCGCGGAAAACATCATCACCACAAAGAAAATACCTGCTGACACTGAGAAGGATGGAAAAAAATGGAGGAAACAATACTTTGTATATTCAGAGAACAAGGTCCTCATGAATATTTGTAATAGGTTGACGGAAGAGGAAGTTTTGCATCATGTATGAGCTTCTGTGTCAGGAGGAACACGAAGACTTCAAACCAGTTAGACAGCAATTACTGAATCTTCAAGTAAATGTTGATGATTTTAAGGAAAAACAGGACTAAAAGAAACGGCATTTTTCTACTTCGTTATCATACTAATTTCAAATAAGGTTCTAAATCGGCTGTATACGCACTCACTCAACAATATTTTTGTGTTAATGAAGAAGAAACGCGACGATGACCCTCGTATTGACGGACTCTTGGACCAAGTTAGCAGGTATCCTTTGGCTTCTCACCCTCCCGGCCTCTGCATCATATTTAATATGGAGGAGATGCGCGAAGGGTCCTGCTACGACCGGAGAAACGTCAAAGAATTATTTGAGAATGTTTTCAAATACGATGTGCTCGAGGTGAACAACCCAGATAAAGAAACAGTACAAAGTGTTATTAGCGAACTGAAGACACCAAGAAATCAGTTCTACGACAGGTAACCGTATTTCAGTTCATCTTAATCTGAGTAAGGAAGTCTTGTAACGATGTGACAGGAAAACCTTGATATCCAGTTGCCGTTTATATTATTAGTATTAACTGAAAATTAAATTGTCGTTCATTTCAGTATATTGGACTCCAGTACGACGTTACTCATGTAGCTGTTTTGTAAAAATTTTAAATACACAATTGGTCTACCATTTCACGTGATAATTCTGTGACGCCACACAGACATTCGAGCGCTCCTGAATTATAACGCAGAACGATGTTCCACTTTTCAGCCTGGTTGTGTGGTTCATGAGCCACGGTGACAAGACATACTTACAGGTAAAGAATGATAAAATCCATCGACGTTTGGATCTTATACAACCCATTACAGAAATTGGTTGGTTGTTTATGAAGCCTAAGGTCTTCTTCATCCAAGCTTGTGCCGACAGAAGGCGAAAGGATGTGGTAATGCCCACTGCTACAGGTGAGTATATATACAAAAATTCATCAGTTAATCGTGAAACATTTTTTTGTACTCTATTAGAAATTTTTATAATTATATGTGACACTATGAAGTTGCATAATTTAATAATTCAATTCTGCAACTGCTTCATCACAATTTCGTAAGTCAATTGGTCCAGAGAGTAGCGATCACACGAAATTCTCAGGATAAAAGCTTATCTAAATTGCAGAAAAATATAAGGCGACAGCGACAGACGGCAGATCGATACTGGCCAAGGATACCAGTACCAGATGGGAAAGCACCTACGGAGAGTATGAGGATGTGTATGATATCAATCCTTTCGCTGATACAATCGTCGCCTACGCCACCAAGTGGTACCAGAAGGCTGCCAGGAATGACAAAGGTATTGCTATAATACCCTATTAAAGAATGTCCCACATGCTCACGCATTATTCATACTTTGCTGGCTTTCCCAACTTCCATTAACACCCTAAGGAATTTTGATCTTTTGCAGGATCCTTGTTTGTGGACACTTTGGTCGACCAGCTGAGAGAGTACGGTTGCAAGGAGCCCATAGAGAGCGTGTTGCGACGAACCCACTACAATGTTAACACAGTAAAGTTGAGGACAGAGGAAGGTAAACTAAGACAAGCACCTTACTTCGAGTCCTCACTCCAGAAGGTCTTCATCTTCCCGACAATCGACAGTCATTAATTCAAGGTTAACTTGCCATGGTA
>NW_026472652.1:0-31293 GCF_026875155.1 Cherax quadricarinatus
CCACAATACATCACCCCGGGGAATGCAAGACCGGGTGCAGGATTGCAGGGTTTTATGTTAGTTTTTTTTAAGTAACAAAAAAATTACATATATTCCTTTAAATTGGACTAACTGCAGTTTAATAAATGTCCATTATATTAAATTAGATTTCTTTTATAATACATAAAATTGGTGGGGGAAGTATATGTTATTTTGACAATTTCGTCTTTACCTCACATGGCTCCCTTTACACCTTACCTTACACTCACCTCCACTATAAACTTTTGAACAGTGGAAATATATCTTCCACGTTCAATGTGTAAGGTCACAAACAACCCATTGACAGCATGTGTGAGCTCTGCTATATAAACCGGTTTGTTTTTCAACAATAGCTGTAATTTGATAATGTAAAAAATTAAACGAAAGCACTTGGAATAGTATTTTTTATTCAGGTTATATTAAATGCAGTCCTCTAATATACTTAATTTACCAATGTCTTTTCCATTGCAGAATCTACCAACTTCACAAACTCCAACAAACATTGTAACAAGTTAAATAAAAAAAATTTGAATATATTTTTTTTCGTTTAATGAGAAAATAAATATATATAATATTTAATTTACTGTGTACAGTGCTCATGAATGAAGCAAAACCATAAGATAATTATGCATAATATTTTATTTAGGTATTTGCAGTACCTAATTCAATATATATAACTGTATCATTATCACTGACGCCAAATTTTAAGATTTTTTTGCTTCAAATAAACAACAGCCTGGTGCCATACATAATTTTTTTTTTATTCAAATAAGCTTATATTCAATCAGATTGTGTATCTGCCCTAAAATGGTAGACTCTCATTTAAAGGCTTATTTTTCTAACATTAATTTCTTTTGAAATTAATGTTAGAATACATAAAAATTGTTGCACTCGACTCTAAAAACTTTCTTCCCGGACTTTGCAGCAGCCAGGTGAGAGGTGGATAGTTGCTTCCCTCTGCTGCTTAGTGGATGAAGATCAATCCTGCGACATTCCTTGAGCTGAATGACCCACACGGGTTTAACGCTACCACGTGAATAAAATAATGAAATTAATAAAAATAATTTCAATAGTAATAATAACAGGAATAATAATAATAATAATAATAATAATAATAATAATAATCCCAAGACTTGCTTCTTGTGTTTAGCATAAATGGGCATTACAGAAGGTTTTGGAAATATTATTTGATAGGCAAAGTATTTATTTTTTTTACTTTATATTCTTATCCATAGACACAACATACACTTTTCAAATTCCACCGTTGGGTTTCCTACATGCATGAACCACGGCTTAAGTCATGCCTATTCCCCCATTTTATTCTGTCAGCATACCTTAACAAAACATGTGAAGCAAATACCCAATTTTCCTTTAATGGCAAAATTTGCACATCCAGTACAAGGAGAGAGTCAGCATTGAAGCAGTCACCATACTTGCCCGAAGTACTGAAGCCTCTCAACCAGCGTCCTCACACTTCACCTGCTCTGAAGAATGTACACCGAAGAGTCTCTCAGTAAATTATCCTTACACTCAGTCTGTCTTTTGTCTTCAGGATAAGCTTTATCAGCTTATCCTGCTATTCGTAAGTTAGTTACTTACCCCCTCAAGGAAGGCTCCTTGACGCTGGTGAGGGCTCTTGATCTAGGAATTGGATCTGTGCTCCAGTTGGATCTGTGCTCCAGTTCCCTGAATTAAGCCTGAATGCCTTCCATCCCCCCATAGGCGCTGCATAATCCTACGGGTTTTTAGTGCTTCCCCCCTTGATTATAATAATAATAATATTCGTAAGTTAGTTACTTAAATAAGTAGGATCGCCCCATCATACATATACAAATGTTGGTAAGAAACAGCATAAGCTAATTGTTATAACATGATTACATCCTAAGTGCAAAGTGTGATATTAACTTACTGCCTGCTGTTACGCTGACAATACGTACTCCAAAAATGCTAAATGGGAAATTTTGCAATAATATAACCTAGCAAATCTAACCAAAGCCTAATAAAGCACGTAAAAAAATTACAATAAGCGTTTTTGGGAAAAAATTTAACTATCCCCTTATGATTTTGTTAGTAAGCATGATGCTTATAAGTAAGCAATCAATTATGTTAAGTTTTCATCAACGTATCTTGAAAATCCTACTTATACTAATATGTTAAATAATTAGTTCAGACTTGTCTCGAATGTATGTTTTGCTATTTAAATAACTTCTCTTAACTTTTCTGTCGTAAAAAAATTAATTATATTTTAAATTACTTAATTTTAAAAAATTCACTTTCAACAATAAGGTAATATAAATATTCATTAAAAATCTAATTAAAAACTAAAATTTATTCACAACGAGTGATATATAATACAAATGCATCACATATTAAAGTAACTTTATATATGAAACTGTATAAATCTAAAGGTAATACTTATATTTTAATAATTTTTTAAAAAAACTAGAAACATTCACTTTGGTGAATATATTTTGTTGTGAGAAAACCCGCAATAAAATATTAAATATGGAAATATGTAAAACACTTTAGTTTTCAAAAATAAACTCAAATATCTCAACTTACACAGGGGTTTACACACTGAAGTTTATGAAAGAAAATTAGATATTTACATTTATTTTTTCACTGAGGAATATTTTTCTAATATTTGGATACATGATTTTAGAACATACGTACAATAAGATAAAATTTAATATAATTGCAGAAAGCAATAATGAATGATAGTGTTGTGCATGAATGGTGTATAATGGTCGACAAGGTGAAAATTAGACACTGTGCAACATCTGGGTATATTTACTTTAAACGTTTCGCCATCCAGTGTCTTCATCAATACAAATTCAAGAAACATGAAAAAAAAGAAAAAACTATATACTAAAATGGAGGCATTCAGTCCCTCAGCCTTGGGTTTGTGTGAAGAGCACAGTAGTCGTGAAAAATCTGGAGTACAGGCAATGTGAGGGCGGCTGATAAAGCTGCACAGCAGCCAAGGCCAGGTCAGAAGAGCCAAAAAGCGCAAATCGGGTTCAATGGGGGTTCTGGGGGGCGGGGCCCTTCAAAATTTTTGGGGGGCCACCACAAAGTTTTTTCGATGTTTTTTGAATTTCGCCTTGAACGTGGATGACCGAGTGATCTCTCATATCGGTAATGTACTCAGGGATGTCCTAAAACATTTTTTGAGTGTGGTTTTGACTGGTCCTGAAAATTTTCACTATTCCATCTTTGACTCTTTGGGAGCGTGACGTGTTGGCAGTAGTGAGAACTTGACTTCGGGCGATGTTTTCGACTTCTGGTTTAATTTTCCCCTTAACCCCAGCGATTTTAACTCCGTTAGGGTAAGGACTGGAGGGGGTTTTTTTTTGGTACAGGAGGGGGCGCAGGGGGTTAAACCGGGGGGGTTTGTTGGTAGCAGGGGAAGGAGATGGCGGGGTGTTCTGGAGCTCATTTGGGTAAATTTTTTGGTTTTCGTGCCTGTTGTTTGGCCCGGTTGAGGTGGGTCTGACTGGTCCATTTCCTTGATGGAGGAAGGCATGGAAGCATCTCTTTGGGGGAA
Organism: Cherax quadricarinatus; assembly: GCF_026875155.1. Taxonomy (NCBI): domain Eukaryota; kingdom Metazoa; phylum Arthropoda; class Malacostraca; order Decapoda; family Parastacidae; genus Cherax; species Cherax quadricarinatus. Next base: position 3,566 of record NW_026472652.1, read on the forward strand.
ATTTTTGAGGCGGCCTCACTGTTTCGAAGTGGTGGTGGAGCTGCTTGAAGTAAAAGCAGATTTAAGACATTGACACAAATTTGTCTTGATTAAGTCGAAGATGGGGGAGAACCCGGGGAATAAAAATTGGGCATGTTGAAAAACCCCGAAAAAAAAGTAAGGGGTGTTAAAGGGATCCGGGTATGCTTTTGTTGTGCATATGCGCAACATTATCAGTATGGAAATTTTTTATGGTTCACGGCGGGTATTGGCGGTAATAAAATTGCTGGGGGAAGAATGAATTTGAAGGGCCTGAGTTTTTTTAGGGGTGTCTTCTTGCAGTTTAGTAATTGCTCATATTTTGGGAATTTTGCTGTTTTTTCCCTTTTCCTCTTCAGATGTATCTTGAGAACTCTTTTCTTTTTGGGGCGTTTAGCACACAAGTGGGTGTTCATTCTTGCTTTAGGCTTTTAGGTAAAAGTGGTGGTAAAAACCTTTGGAACAAGTTCGTTGCCGCAGGTCGAGCAAGTTTATTACCCTTTTGGGTAGAAAAAATCGTTGGTGATGTGCATAAAGAGTAACAGCGTAACCAACTGGTGATATCTGGAACTCTCGGCTTCAATGTAACTGGGTTGTTTAAGGGGTGGATTTCAGTCCCTCTGCAAAGCTTGGGTTGCCAGTTGACACGTAAAGTGTCCTTGAGCATTGAAGAAGCGTTGGGTATTTTGGTGATTTGTTCCATTTTGGCCCAAGGGAATCTTGGTCTTCTATAATAGATTAAATTTCTTGAATCCCCTGTGTTGTATATTATCCACCCCTTTAGGAAAAAGTTTTTTTTGGCCCTCAAAGCGGGGGTAAGTCATGACTTGAAATCCTCGTTGGTTAAAAGGGGTTTGTAACGTCAGGGTAACAATTTTCCGCTTCGAGTCGAAAGCAGATTACAACGAAAGCCTTTTGGAACGATAGAAATCACTTACATTTAAAAATGCAATATGCCGCTAACGGGTGCTGGGCTATTTGGATAGTCATGACTGTCCCACAAAATCTTTTTGATCTTCCCCGGGTTTTGAGAAATGCATGGGGAAGATGATGTCAAAATGCAGAAGTATTCTCCAGATTCTCAAAACTGCATGCTCTTTACCACCAATCTAATGTCGTGGGCTGTTTACCCATCTTTTTTTTCATATTTTCTTCTGTCTTAAAATTATGGCTTGAATTGTACCGATAAGGCAATGGATGGCAAAACGTCTAAAAAAAGATACCCAGATGTTAAAAGTCCTAATTTTCATCATAAAGAGTGTTCACCATACAGTTTATAGGGTCTCTACATTATAAAAAAAAAATTTACATATTACAAAATAAAACTGGGAAATCTTTCACACGTATAAATTGTCATTAATAAATGAACATTTTAGGATTGAAAAAAATTTATCTATACCAAATATCCATGCTTTTTTTATATACAAAATATTGAGACATGAAGAGGTAAAAAGGATTTACTACTTTTATTAAGATTTTTAAAAAATATTTTGAAAATTTGCACCAGAGGTTCTATAAAAAACTCATATTAGACCTTTTAAGCGGATCAAATATAAGAACTTAAACAGTCACTTGTAAATTAAATTATTATTTTAGTATTTTTAGATTCCTTCGTTTCGTTTGCAAAACCTCTAGAAATATCAAAATTCTATATTAAAATACTTTTAACATATTAAGATAAATAGTGCACAGAAAGGTAAATGATATATTTGTGTAGTATTTCAGGGGGTTAAATAAGAAGTCTGTGATGAATTTTTTTTGAAAACCGACAATTTTGAAGAATTAAACACTTATACAACACATGGGAATTTTTATTGAAGAAACGTTTCGCCACAATTTACTTCATCAGTCAATAAAAAGAGAAAGGGGTAAAAAGGAAAAGTTTGGGGAAAAATCACCCCCTCAACCTGAATCGATTGTTCAGTCCATCACTCTTGAGGAAGTACAACTAGGGCCAGAAGGTGGCTTATATACCGCGTCAATAGTAAAAGCGGGAGGAGGGGGATCACAGGGGACCTGCCCGCTGTAAACTCGTCTCCAAAATTTTGGGAAAGCTTGAAGTTTTTGTACCAAGATCCCATGATTTGCAGTGTCTGACAATGTAGAAGGGTTTTTGAAACCCGACAACCAAAAATCGATGATGAGGACTAACAATCGATTCCAGGTTAAGGGATGATTACATCAAACTTCCCTCTCCTCCCCCTTTTCACTTTGTTTGGACTGATAACCCAACGTTGGCGAACGTTTTCTTAAAAATAAAAATTCCCATGTGTTGCATAAGGTCTCAATTTCTTCAAGGATTCTTTATTCCCCTGAAGCTAAAATTAAACTTTCTAATTTTTTTTTAAAAATTTAATAAGCTTTTTTCACAACGATGCAAAAAATAAATAGATGAGGGAGATTAAAGACCACTGATGTTGAAAGGACCACCAAAACCTGAAATACTTTTGTTGCATACTAACATAAATTTAAATTTTTTGTGAAGTTCTGAAAATTTTACAAAAACTTTAATTTCCATGGGGGATCTGTTTTTTTTTTGGGCTTATTTATATACATTTTTATCTTTCAAAAATGTTTGTTTTTTTTTTTTTTTTTTTTTTTTTTTTGGGTCTTTCTAATTTGTTTTTAAAATTGAAGAAAATTTCGGGGATAAATCTTATGGGTGAATTACCGCACATTTTCTTATCAGGTAAATTTTCTAAAAAATTTTGATATTTTCATCGTTACTCTTTTATAAACCTTATAATAATTCTATTTGCATCATGGAAATAAAGTTGTGACGAGAAATTTAGCATAATGAAAAAAAAAAAAAAAATAGAATATGGTGAGTGCAATCTATTTCTTATAGTTCACGCTTTTGTTTTTCACCCACATATTCATGATTTATTTAAAAATCATGGTATTACATTTTTGGGCCTTTTTTTCAAGTACATTTTAATTTTTTAAATTTTTCAGTTGTTATTTTTCCTAACTGTTTCAAAAATAATTAAAAAATTGGGATTTAAAATTATAAATCGTTTTGAAAATTTAAAAAGAATATTAATAACAGAAATCCTTCAAATAAAGTGATTTCCTGAAAATTTAAACCATGTTGCTTAAGCGTAAACGGGATACCTAAAGATAACCATTACGCTACACAGGATACTTGTAAAACTCAGTGCTGTACTGTACAGCTAGAAGGTGGGGCCCCTTTATTGAAAACACTAAAATATTCTGTAACAAAGAACAGCAAAAAATTTTATGGTAAAGCGGTATAAAACGAAGATGAAAAATTTTGTGTATTTTACAAAAGGGGTGTGTATTTCGTTTAACAATAAAGGGTTTGGGGGATAACTCAGCGCATATGTAACGAAAATGTGTATCTCAAGTAAATATTCAAAATATTCGGTATGAAGCTGTAAGAAAGAACAACCCAGTATGCTTGTATTACACAATTCACTTTCCCTTTACTTTTTGGGTGTATTTTTAATTTTTGCAAAACATGAAACACCAATAAACTCAGGGTTTTGCAAAGTGTATATTCCGGGATGGCTTTTTAAGATACAATGGACTGAATGAACGTATCTATTAATTTCGTGCGTGCTTTTCCTAACGGGGCGAGGTAGCCAAAATCGAGTATCACCAGTCTTCACCAACAATTTAATAATAGGGTAAGACACATATGGAACAAGGGAATCTTTATTTCGAAACGTTTGGGCCTACAATAGCTTCTCATCGAGACAAAAAATTGTAGAAGTAGAAAATTTGAAGACATGAATCAATCCATCACTCTTAAAGACTAGCTTTCAGGTGGTCATCCACAGCCTGGAGAAAGTATTTGTTTCATAGCGAAGCAAGTGGGGTTGAAGTGACAGAGGGAGCTTTATAAACTGTGGAGGTGAGATGTAGGCCACAATAAAGAATAAAATGTAATCATTGGGGGCCCCACTGTTGAATGTGTCTTACCTAACAACCGGTCGGTTTTTTTGTACCATTTTAATATTCAATTTATAACAGCGTAATGTAAGTGTAACCTCGGGTTCATTTATCTCTTATTTTAGTTCTGTATTTGTTTAGCAGCACTACTACGCTTGGGGGACTTCTAAAGGTCATTACCTACCGGGATTTTTACCTGAAGAGGTTTGGGGGTCAACGCCCCCCACTAGGTCTGAACCAGTCTCGTGGGGGATCAGATCTGACAACCAGGCTGTTACTGCGGTCGCACGTAAACTAACAAAACGAACGCAGCCACGAACTAGCAGAAAATTACAGTAGAAAAGCAAAGTTAAAAATTTTTTTTCTGGTGTTTAATTGAATTATAATGCAACGAGAAATGGTAGGTGTTCCCGACGAGATTGTACTCAGTAAATTTATATAAATAAATTTTTCCTCACACATTCTACCTCAAAAAATAAATCAAATACAAAATTATTTTTACCACAGCAGATTTTTAATCCTTTCAACACTATAAAAAAAATGGGGTTTAACATTAAAGGGATGTAAGTTATATACGAAAACAAACATAAGGTAAACAGAAAAAGGGGAAACCAACTTTGTCAAAATTTTAGAGAGCAAGAATAACTCCTTCCATGACAGCATAATACCAATTTTATCTGTCGTCTACTTTCTAAACGTGAAAACTGATATTAAAATTCCAAAATAATTTCATCTAAACTCCTCTATTTTACCGGGGCAATGGAGAAAACATATTTCTTAACTTTTTTAAAAGATGAAAAATACATTCAACTTCGGTGCGTTGCGTGTGCGTGCCCTGTCTGGGGTGGTGTGTGTGTGTTGTGTGTGTGGTGTGTGTGTGTTGTGTGTGTTGTTGTGGGTGGTGTGTGTGTTGGGGTTTTGTCGTGTGTTGTGTGAGTGTGCGCTCACCTTTTTGTATTCACTTAATTGTGGTTGAGGGTCGATTCATAGCTTTTGGACCAAACCCCTATGCTGGTCGCTACTAGAACCACTTTTTTCTCCCCGCTCCATAATTTCAAACTACCTCTTCTTAAAACTTGTATAGATCCTGCCCCACACATCACTCTCCAGACATTCCACTTTCCCGACAAATCTCACTCATCATGTGTGCCTCGGTCCCCATCTTTGCTGACTGCAGTGATTAATTTATGGTGGGGATGGATAGAAAAAGCTGCTAGCATTTTTCTGGAGACGAGAATAAGTTAGTACGGGGATTGAGCTTGCTGATATGAGAATTGTCGTGAAATAGAGGGATAAAAGATACCAAAAAAATAAAAAACCCTACCAGCACCTCCACATTATAACACTCAGTCGCTACAAATGGGGTATACACGTGACTGGTTGGCACTGGGTGGCGTCGGGCATGTACTTTCCAACTGCGACACTCAAAGTATGTTTCGTTGTAATATTACTCTCCTAACCCATGATTCTCGTGCACTGCGTATTTATTTGCCTCAGTTCTTAAAACATTAAAAATTCTCTCTCTCTCCTCTCTCTCTCCCCTCTTTCCCCCTCCCCCTCCTCCTCTCCCCTCTCTCTCTCTCCTTCCCTCCTCTCTCCTCTCTTCTCCACACAACCACACACACACACACACAACCCCCCCCAATGCAAAGCATAAGTTGGGAAGGGCAAAGAAGACCGCAGAAAGTACTGTCTAGGGCCAGAGACTACAAACCTCACTCAAGGACAAAATTTGGGGGGAAAAATTTAAAACCAGGCACAGTGAGGCACACATAAACCCAAAAACGCTGCAGCATTTGGGCGCCTAGCAAACCCAAAACACATTCCGATCTTAATAAGGGAAACTTCAAGACCCTGTACACGTGTACGTTAGGGCCCAAATTTTAAACATGCGGGACCAGTTTGGAACCCACATCTAGCAAGCACTAAGGGAAACAAAAATGCAAAGTTTGCAACAAAAATATCCCATAGCTAGGGGTATGTTTTTACGAGGAGAGGTTTTAAGGGGAAAACGACCTACGACACGGGGGACAGGAGACAAGGGGACATGATAACGACAATAAAATACTGAAGGGAAATTTACAAGGGGGACAAGACAGAATGTTCCAGAGATGGGACACAGCAACAAGAACACAGTTGGGAAATTGAAGACACAGATGAATCAATGGATGTTAGGAAGTATTCTCAGTCACAGAATAGTCAGGAATGGAATAGTTTTGGGGAACGATGTAGTGAAGGCAGGATTCATCACACGTTAAGCGAGGTATGATAAAACTAATGGGGCAGGGGGATGACCCAAGCGGCCCTGAAGAGGGGGGCCAGGGGTTTTAAAACGACCCCCGCAAAACCCCAAAAAAGGTGAGCAGGGGAGTACACATACACACATAATTTACAACCAGCCACAGAACTGCAGGGGGCCAACAGAAACGATGAGAGCAGCACAACAAGGGAACACACTAGCCGAGATGGCCAGAAGAGCTCACGGGGTAGGGCAAAAAACTAGTTAGGTGATTTTAATCACAAGGAGATTGACTGGGGAAAAATGGAGCCTCATGGGGGGCCCGAAACAGGAGAGCCAAAATATGGGGTGGGTACTGGAAAACCTCAGGCATCAACATTTAGAGACCACCCGAGAAGGTGAGGATAAAACCATCAAAATTGGACCTATATTCACCTTGAGTAGTTCGACATCAAAGATTCACGTACAATGGGCCCCTTGGAGCTAGTGATCATATGGTTTTTGTTTTAATTTCTAATTGAGCTACAAGAAGAGGGACAGGGTTAGGGGTTGGAAAACCCAAAAAAAAAAAGGGAAGGACCACATGCATAGGAACCCTTTCCCGCAAGACTTCGTGGGAAGGAGAATTGGCAGAAAACCTACAAAAAATATCGATTATGCGACAAAAAAAAACAAAGGGGAAGGAGAGATTTTGTTCCCAAGGAAAACAAAATAATGGGAAGACCAGAACGAGTTCTTTTGGGCACCCAAAGGTAGGAGGGCAAAAAAATAAAAACACTAGAGCGAAAAAAAGACAAAAGCCCAGAAAATAAAAGGATCACTGAAAAGCCACAAACGAATATCGCAGAAAGAAAGAGAGGGTCAGCGACAATACGAAAAAACATAGCATTTAAAATTTAAACGACCCAAGCTCTGTATAGCCACATAAAGAGGAAAAAAAACAGTAAAGGGGCCAGGTAACAGGCTGAGGAAGGAAGGTGGGGAGTTCACAAAAAACGACCAAGAGGGATGTGAAGAGCTCAACAGAGATTTTAAAAGTATTTTCAGTGGAGACAGGAAGGACCCCCGGAAGTCAGAAAGGGAGGAAACCAACAAAAGGGAAACACCAACCCAAATGCTGGTGAAAAAAACCAACCGAGGAGGGGGTTAACGACATAGATAGGGCATAAAGAGCGACATCGCAAGTTTGCCGATGACAACCAAAAATAGGCCGTCGAATTTATTTGAAAGAGGAATTTGAGCACCCAGGGAAAATTTAAAAGACGATCAGTGTCGAGAAGTGGCAGATGCAGTTTAAAATAACAAATGCAAATTTCTAAAGTTGGACAGGACAATAAACCCTGCCACAAAATAAACTAAATAATGTAGATCTTAATATTACGGGTTTCGAAAAAATTTTGGAGTTCTGGTTAGCAGTATCGAACCAAAACAACAGGGGGTAAGTGTTCGCAATAAAGCTAATAGAATCCTTGGTTCATATCAAGAAGCATAAATAATAGGAGTCCTCAGGGTTTTTCTTCAACTCTATACATCCTGGTTAGGCCTCATTTAGATTTTTGCTGCACATTTTGGTCACCCTATTCCAAATGGATATAAATTCTCTGGAAAAACAAAGGAGGGTGACAAATTGATCCCCCGTAAACAAAACCTTCCCATGAGGATGACTAAGGGCCCGAAAATCACCTCAGAAAACTAGAATTTGGGGGGTATATTGAGGTGTAAAGTGGAAGCAGGAAAAAAAAAAGGGGGTGTAAAATATGTGCTGAAAATATCTGCCTAGACAGGGCTCGCAGCAATGGTTTTAAGTTAAAAAAGATTTAGGGAAAGGGTATAGGAAAGTACTGGGGTTTGGGAAAAAGAGTTGTGGTGATGGGAAAAAACTCCCAAGTACCGGATAGAGGCTAGAACGTTGTGTAGCTTTAAAAATAGGTTGGGTAAATACATGATAATTGGGTGGGTGTGTTAGACCTGATAGCTTTTTGCAAAAAGTCGGTTGCCGTGTTTCCTTCCCTTAAGTCAATGTGACCTGACCTACTAGTTGGGGGGCATTGGGTTTAACCGGTAGGAGACTTGGACATGTCTCGCATGGGCCAGTAGGCCTTCTGCATGTTCCTTCGTTCTTATGTCTTTTGTTCTTAAGAACGTAATAAAACCCCAAAAGGGGGGAACCAACAACATCTCTTGGGGTCCTTATAGAGGGACAGAGATGCTTTTTGTGCCCAACAAAACTTTGAAAACATCCACTGAAAATGGGGCAACACCAGGGGTATGGAAGACGGCAGATTATTTACAATCTTTAAAAAGGTGACAGACACGACATTAAACTAAGACCTGCATCACTGGGGTGTATGATGGAAAGTCATGGAATCTCAGGGGGAGAGTCGGGAAACCAAAAAGACAAAGGCTTGTAAACGGGAACCAAAATTTCAGGGGAAAATAAATCCTGTGTCACAAACCTACTGAAGTTTTATGACAAGGTAACGGGAAATAAGACACAAGAGGGGGGGATAGACGCATTTTCTTTAAAGTAAGAACCTTCGCACAGTTCCTTACAAGAGGTTAAACAAAAGCAGATGATCAGGCATGCAAAACAGGGAAAAACTGCAATGGATAGAGAATATCATACAAGGGGGCAACAAAGAATCATGGTACTGATGAAGTGTCAGAGTGGGCGCCTTACGAGCGGGTTCCACCAAAGGGGCAGTCCTATGACCTGACTGTTTTTTTGGGATAGTAATGAAAACGGGTAAGAAAGATTCGAAATTCCGTGTTTTCAGAGATTAAGTTAATAAGGAATAAAATCATCGAGATCAGGCAGGGCTACAAACAAACCGGTCCAGCAACTGGCTCCTTTAGTTTAAAAATTGCCCAAATACAAGCATAAACGAGGAGGGGGAAAAAAGAGGGAGACAGAGTAAGTGAAAGGGACCCAAAACGCAAACCCGCTCAAGGGAAAAAAACCTGAGGTCCCCGGTAGCCTGCCGCATTGGGGGGCTGGCAAACCTAAGAAAAGCATCCGATACCCATAAGGAATCATTCAAGACTCTACCCAAATCTCAGGGCCCCTATTGGAAGAAGAGTGGCACTGTTAAATTTAGTTAGAGTTGTGCCAAGTGGAAGCTAGGCAGGTGTTTACAAACTGAGCTGGAGCCGACCAAAACTTGACCCTGGGGGGAAACATGGCAATGCCATTAGGTTTACTTCACATTTTGCTCGGCCACCTACCCATCTGGTTTTAAAAAAAATCAGTCCTATCTTGCAGGAACAGGGGACAGAACACAGAATAAACAAATATAGTATACATGTGGGCTAGGGGGAAAAAAAAAATTACTACAGGGAGGGGAAAAAAAAAACGGGGGTTCTAAAAAGCATCGTGGGACAGGGGAAATGAGCATCAAGGCATTCTGCACGTATTCCTGCATCTGGGCAATCGCAACACAGGGGAATTTCTGCACCGAGGCTGTGATGTAAAAACGTATGGGCCCTCTGGAAGGTAAAAGCAGTCACAAGATTGCTGCAGGGTTTATTTATCCGGGGGACAACCTCTGGGGCCTCGAGTGAGGCACGTCGTACTTGGGAACTGGCAGGACTTCTGGCAAATTTAAATCAGGAGGACATTTCTCGATTGGGACTGTCCAAGGGGCGTCACTTCCGTAGAGTGGAGTGCACGTGGCAAGAAAACCAGGGGAAACATCTGGGATCGAAACAAACAATACCGTAAATCCAGTGAGCAGGCAGCAGTCGAAGTGACATTTAAATTTTTGCAGCTGCTCCTGAAGCCTGACTGAGTTGGCAGTCGCCGCCGACGGGGTACTGCGGGTTGACGGCATCAAACTATCGACAGAGTTGTAAGTCAAAGGGAAGGGTTAGTTTAAGTGTCCAACTGCTTCTTATTATAACTGCACCTGAGGGCGGAGGGGGAGTGAAATATCTCAAAGGGGGGGCGTGAAGGCTTACCAGCCCGTAACAAATTTTAACAGTATTACCCCAAGCTGGCCCTCCTCGAAAATTACGAACAAAAAAAGAAATAATAACAGACAAACAAAACACTTTATTTTATAGAAAAAAAAAAAAATAAATAAAAAAACTTAAAAATGAAATATTAAAACCTACATAAAGAAAATGAAAAGAAAATATAAATGATAACTGAATTAAACCCAAAATAAAATTAAAATAAAATATATATATATATATATATATATATAAATATATATTTTTATTATAATAATAATAAAACTGGGTGTCTGGTGTTGGTGACACTGTGTTGTTGAAATCGTAGCCGTTGCGATAGGGGGGGGGGGTTGGCGCAGGTTTGATGACAACCCCCCGCTCGTTCTTCACGATTTTTTTAGCCGTCAATAATCCTCCAGCTGACAGGAAAGCAGGTTTTTCCACTGCAAAGATTTGGGGTTTTACCTGCTACTTGCATACACAAACGGTAAGTGGATCAAAAATTTGGGCGTCTCAGAACGTTTTCCGTCTCCTTTTAATTCTACTCGTTTTATTACGGGGACCCTCTCTGTCCTTTCAACTGTAAAGAGAGACAGATTACCCACTGCTTAAGAAAACACCTCCATGAAAGTACAATACCTAAAAATGAGGGGTTTTTAAAACATTTTAAACCCATCAAACGAAGGACAATTAATTATTTGGGCAAAATGAAGCTTCAACCAATAAGTCCACTAAAATAGATCAGGCGTGTACTTAACAGTAGGGGTTGGGGGCTTGAGGGGAGTGATTTACTTTTTTAAACCAACCCCCCACACGTCCCCCTTTTCCCCGGGGGTGGGGGGGGAAAAGGGATAGGGGGGAGCAGACTGCCCCCTTACCTTAAAAAAAGTACCGACAATGAAACTTTTTTTACAAAAAACACCCCCCTCGCTACGCTAACTATTGAATTTTTCCCTCACAAGTCAAGTAGGTACGCCCGGGCGGGGCATCACAAACCCGTAAAAAAATAAGAGCTTTCAGTACAAGGGGGGTTTCAGATGCTTGTATGATGCCTGGGCTACAATGTCAGCTGTCAGGGGTCACAAGGGGTGAGAAGTAACACGAGATGCTCCCCCAGAAGTCTGGGCTCAAAAACATACTGTGGTCCCACACCCCACAGCTGTGCCCAAACCACTCATCGGGACACACGGAAAACTGCACACAACTTTTCCTGCAAAAGGCAAATTAAAAAATTTGGCTTGCACTACAAATGATGCTTTCCTGTGCAAAAATCGACACTAACCTTTTCACGAAAAAAAGGGGAAGAACACTGACTAAAGGGGAAATTTTTAATTAACACATGCCCATTTTTATCTTCTCTCAGTCTTCTAAAAAAAACCCTGAAGCAAATTTTTTCTCGGGAAAATTACGCTGCCCAAATTTTTTCCTCATGTAGTGAGTCATGCTGACTTTTGTGAGGGATTCAGGGGGTTGACACCCGTTGAGGAAACCCGTCAAGGCGGGATGCCAGGGGTTGACGTCGCGGGGTAAAGTCCTGGAGTGACGTCGGGCATAAATCATGGGTGATGTCCTAAAAGGCCGCCCGAGCAGCATCCGGGGTAACGTCGAAAGGGACGTCAGGGCAGACGTAGGGGTTTACGTCACGAGTTGCCCTTTTCCCCTGGAGTAAAAGTCGGGAAACATCGTGGGACGCCCCTTGAAAAAAGGCGGGCAGCATAAAGGGTAAACGCCGCGGGGTGACCTCAGCATCGCAAGATGATTTAAAAACACCCATGGTGACGTCCAGGGTGACGTGGGGAATTGAAACACAACAACAAAGCAATTTTGGCTTGCGACATCTGGCTTGGTAACCCATTTTGGCTTGAAACCCACGTGGCCTTATCCACAAGTGGCTTTTAAAATTCCATGGGGGCCCTTCGAGGACCTCGGGCATTTAAATTACACAGCTCTGGCAAAGAATTCATATCAAATTCAAAAAAAAAACACCCCCAGCGATAGTACCAAAATAGAAATAATGTCCTTTGTGATCCCCCGTGCCAAATAAGTCCCCCGCCAATTTCCCATTTCTGATGACGCCTCACTCGAGGGCAAACCAAACGGTTGTGCCCCAGGAAAGGTGAACCTTGCAGCGACTAAAACAATATTTTTTTCCCCTTTCCCCGAAGGGGAACCCCTACCCCGCTACGTCACAGGGTCGCCGAAGGATGTTTTCTTTTATAGCTGAGTCTCGACCCCCGGGAACCACAATTAGGGGAGTAACACACACACACCCCACCCCAGGCGTGTATAAAAAGGGAAAAGCACTTTCAATGGATCAGAGAATACCTGACAGGGAAAGGGAACAAAGAGTCATGGTACGTGAAGAGGGACACAGTGGGCGCCTGTGAAAAGGGGGCTCCACAGGGTCAGTCCTAGACCCGTGCTTTTTTCTAAATAATTTTGAATGACATGAAAAAAGGGATATACTCGAAGTGTCCCCCGTTTATAGATAATGTGAAGTTAATTTAAAAATTAAATCAGTGAGGGCAGGCAAAACTAAAAAAGGAGGAAACCCCCGGGTAAGCTGGTCACGAGGTCCAGCAACTGGCTTCTTGAAAATTTAAAAAATGAAAAAAGCAAAGTATTAAAATTGGGGGAAAGGGAAAAAAAAACCCCCCAGAAGGGATAGGCTATACCAAAGACGGCAAACCTCACTCAAGAAGAAAGATCGTGGGGTGACCATAACACCGAGAAACGTCTCCAAGGCAAAACATAAAACCAATAGCTGCTGCAGCATATGGGGGGCGCCTGGAAACCTGAAAATAGCGTTCCGATCCCTTTAGTAAGGAATTGTTCAAGCCTGTACACTGGGGTACGCAGGCCCATCGGGAGTATGCAGCCCCAAATTTGGGAACCCAAAACCCGGGCCCAAGCTCGTCAAGAAGTTGAGGAAAGTACAAAAAATTTGCAACAAGGCTAGTTCCAGGGGCTTTAGGGGGAAAGTCCTACAATGAAAGGTTGATGGAAAACGGAATGAGAAAACGGAGGAAAAGGAGGGGCCCGGGGGACAAAATAACAAAATACAAAATTTCCAATGGAATAAAAAATTGGGGTAGAAAACAGTATGTTTCCCGAGAGGGGGAAAAAGAAAAAAAAAGGGTCAAAAATTGGGAAACTGAAAAACTCAGACAGTCGAGGGATGTTTAGGAAGCATTTTTCAGTCACAGAGTCTCCCGGGAATGGGAAAAGCCTAGCAAGTGATTTAGTGGGGGCAGGAACCAACAGTAGGGATTAAATCACTAGTGGGGTTCCGGGAAAGGGTCAATTTTTTGGCCCCCTCTTGGGTTTAAAAATTTTTCATTAATGACCTTTAGAAGGGGTTATGTTTACATAAACAAATTTTCTGATGATACAAAGATAGGCCCTAAAGATTCATCTGAGGAGGGGAGAAAGAACTCCAGGAGGGTTTTGGGCAAAAAAATTAAAAGTCTTGGTCTAAAAGGCAAAAGTTCCAAAGTCCCAAAAGTGTAAATGAAAATAACCCTCAAAGCTATAAACTAGGTGAAGTAGGGGCTTGATCATACAAATTTGAAAAAGACTTGGAGTCATTTGGGAAGAAAAACCCAAAGCCAAAAAAACAGCAGTGGCCTAAGTGTGCACAACAAGGCTAAAAGATTTCTTTTTTTTTATCTCAAGAAGAAAAAAGTAACAGAAGTCCAAAAATTTTTTTTAAAAGCTCATACATCACTAGTGGGGGGGCCTTTTATTTAGATTATTTCTGCTCCCGTTTTGGTCTCCTTACTATAGGATTTGGGTATAACTCATCGAGAGCAAAAAGAGAAGAAAAGACTAAAATGATTTACTGTGTAAAGGGAAAATTTTCCCCGTATGAAGAAAAGACTTAAAAAACCCTTTAAAACTTTCCCCCTCTTTTTGAGACTTTGAAAAGAGGGGAATATCCCCTTTAAGTTTAAGTGGCTGACGGGCATAAACAAAGGAGATTTAATAAAGTACTGAGGTTTCGAACCAGGAAAACCGGGAAAAAAAGGGAAATTTAAAGTGGGAAAAAATTTTTAGATTTAGAAAAAAAATGGGAAAAGGCACGGTTTCTAACAGAGTTGTGGGTGCGGGGGAAAAATCTTCCCAGTAGGGTAATAGGGGTGGGACCTTTGGTATTTTTTAAAGAAGAACTGAACAAATATATGAGTGGGGGGGGCCCCGGGGTTTGTTTGGGTGCATTGGTACGGGATTTTAATTTTCTTGGGTATTTTTGTGTAGAGGTCTTTTTTAAATAAGAACCTGCCTTGTATGGGCCGGGAGGCCTTCGCAGTTTTTCCTCTATTCTTATGTTATGTTCGATAGCTTTAAAAACAAAGGATGCCCAAAGCTCGGGAAGCAGAGAGAGAAGGACCAAGCGGGGAAATCAATAAAAAGGCGGGCCGGGAGCTAAGTCTCAAAACCCCTCCCAAACCAAAAATTAGGTGAGTAAAATTTGGGGGTGAGTACACATTCACTGGGCGGGGGGAAACAGCAAAAACAGTGCTAAAGGGTTTTGGTCTCTTTCTGGCCCAAACCCAAGGATATTGGGGGGGATCATATTAAGTTTTTAGAGCTCAGTGAACAAGAAACCAGAAAAGGGGGGGCGGGGGAAAAAAAAATTTCTTAAATTTTTTTGAAAGTGAAATCAGGCCAGAAGTGGGGGGGGGAGGCCTAGACCCGGGGCGCAGGGGGTTTTTGCCATACCGGGGAGTTTACCTGGAGAGATTTTCCGGGGGGTCAACGCCCCGGGGCCCCGGGTTCTGTCCCGGGCCCCTCCGGGAACAGACCCGATAAAACCAGGCGTTTTGCTGCTGGCTGCACGCAAACCAAACTTTCGACCCCACACCCCGGGCTGGCCCGGGAACCGACTTTAGGTGCTTGTCCATTCCACTTAAAGACTCCCAAGGGGCCCTGTTGGAAAACCCCGTTATGTATGCTGGGAGGCAGCGAACAGTCTAAAGGGCCCCGACACTTATTGTGTGGTTTTTAAAACGTCTATGAAAACCTCTGCTTTTCTTTGGGGGGGATGTTGCATCGTCTGCCCAAGTTTTTTTGCTTTCGTATGTTTGTTTTTTCGTGTGCAAGTTCGGTACTGTCCCCTCTAAAATTTTTTCCGGGTTTTATATAATCTGTATCCCCTCCCCCCGCTTTTCCCGGGAAATTTACATTTTTAAAACCCCAAGGGGGGGGCCCCAGAATTGAGGTTTTTTATCTCCCTTATCCCGCGCCGGAAGGGTTTTTCTCTGTACATTTTCTAGTCAGCAAATTTTTACCTGCCTTGAAAAAGGGGCTGTTAGTGTGCAACAATATTCCAGCCTAGATAGAACAAGTGACCTGAAGAGTGCATCATGGGCTTTGGCCTCCCTAGTTTTTAAGGTTTTTCAATTTTCCATTTCCCGTCATTTTTCTAGCAGATGCCCATTGATACAATGTTATGGTCCTTGAAGGTGAATCCCCGACATGATCATTTTCCCCGGGCCCTTTTACGTTGGTTTTCGCTCTATTTTTTGGCCAGAATTTGTTTTGTACTCTGATGAAGATTTAAAAATTTCCCTTTTTGGGGTTTAAACCCTATCTGAGTAATTAAAAATTTCCCCAACGGGTTTAAAATTCATATTGTTTTCTGCACCCACTGAAAGATTCGGTTTTTATGTCCGCCTGGAAACCTTTTCATTTTCGGGAATGGAAGAACACTGTCATGCAGATTTTGGGGGCATCTGCAAAGGAGAGAGTTTTAAATGCAATCCCAAAGGGCAGATGAGGGAGTGCATAAATGAGGGAAAGAAAAAGGGAAAAAAAAACTAACAGTTTTTATTTGGGGCGTTGGGTGTTTTTTTTCCCAAGGGAACGGTGGGCCTAATAAAAAAGGGAAAACGTCCAACTAATTTAGTAAAGTTTCACATCTTTAAAAATGCAGTGCATTTGATTTAAAAGCAAATTTTAATGGGTAGCAACAGGGAAATTTAAAAAAAACAGTGTATTTTTATAATAACAGGTTTGATAATAACAAGCGGTATAAACAAATGGGGTTGTGGGGCTCATCCTCCCGGCAAAGTGCCAGCCCATCATAAAAAATAAAGATAAGGTGTGACCCCAAGGCAGTCAGTAAGTGCAGATCAAGGGGGTCTTCCTCATGGGGAGAAAGGGAAACAGGATAATAACCACAAATTGGATTAAACCAGAAAGGCGTAAGGGAGAAGGTAGCATTACTGGGAAAGAGAGCGGGACACAAATTTGAGAATACATGACAGAGTTCGTGTAAAAGGTTACTTTTCAACCCCAAACCAATACCCCCTCCCTACCCTACTAACCATCTCCCCTGGATCAGGTTGAGGAGGGGAAAGGGGGCTAGTGAGGGGAAGTTAGACACATGCACACACCACACACACACACACACACAAGGGGTTGCTAAGTTGTCAGGGAGCAAAATCCTAGAAGTGTTTTTTTTTTTAAATTTCCGAGCCACCCCAATGTGGGGGAGCCACAATTTTGAAAATGATCTGAAAATAAAAACGTTTGTGGCGCAGGCAAATGTGAAAGGGGGGCGTTGCCCCAAATGTCACCCAAGATTTTTTTAAAGGAAACAATAGTGTGACCATGAAAAAAATACGTGAATAGGTTACATTATTAACAAAGAAATTTAGGGGGATCTAGCCAGGGCGTCAGACGGATCTACTCCCGGACTCACATCGACCTGGACAATCTACACGCTAAAGCTGCAAAAACAAGTACTGTACACCTATGATGGGGGGGTTGGGGGGGGGTCCAGGTTTTAATTTAACCGCCAAGCTGAATGGAATGGTCTAACTCTCATAGCAGATAAAGAAAACACTCAAGTATTCAATAAGGTTAGCAAATGGAATCCATTGAACAAGGCGATTTAAAATCACTATAAGCAGTGATATAGGCAACACTGCAAGTTTACAACACACACACCACACACACACACACAAAACAACACACACCCCCAAATACACACATACCACCCACAACACACACACACACACACACACACACACAAACACACAAACAACACCCACACCCAATACCACACAAAACACACAACCCCACACACACGTAGTGCGGTAAATCCCAGAGGTTGGTCAGGTCACAAAAAGGGTGTGGGAAAGCCAAGGACCACTGAATTTACCAAAAACGCACAAGCCACCTCCCTTTTTCAGAAATAATAAACCCACACAAAATTTCCACACACAATTACAAAAAAATTACACCCTCACACACACACACACACACACACACACACCCAACACCACACACACACAATCCAGACAACCACACACCCCCCCCCTCACCACGACATCTCACTATTCCCCTGTCCACCCCCTCCCTCGTCACCCCCCCCCTCCCCCGTTCACCCCAAACCCCCCCACCCCCCCCCCCACTCAGCTCCCAAATAGCCACAGTTCCTCCAAAAACTTCCCCCCCCCCCCCCACACTCTGACCACACCTACTAACCAACATACAGAACTACATGGGTTTTCCCACTCGAGCAATCGGATAAAAAAAAAAAATTTGGGTTGCCAAAGGAGCAACAAAAAAACCCAAAGGAAGGGGGAGGAAAATGCAAAGGAAGTTTGGGGCACAGAGCTCAAAAAAAGGATCAGAATGGGAAAAGAAACTAGAAGAATTTAGCATGAGAATGGAAGGGGAAAATGGAAGCGGAAGTGGGGGTCTTCAAACGCAGAAGCAGGAAAGATTTTAGAAGGGGAACGAAAAATCGAAACAGCCTAAAGAACTAAAGAACATTTGGGATTGACAACAGAGACGCACCCACCCACAAATAAAGGGACTTGGGGGAAAGAAGGGGCCAATGCTGGAATGCCACAGAGGAGACTGAAAGCAAATGAAAAGAGCTAAGCTTATGTGGAGGCCCTAACAGAAAAACAACAACCCCAAGGAAAGCTGAAAAAGGGAAAAGACAGGCCACGGGCCCAAGTACATTACCATGAAACTGAAAAAGGAAAGCGCGGGGAGGAAACCAAATTAAATAGGGGATACCGGGGATATGCAGGGGAGAATGAAAGGGGAGGTCAGTCTTTGTGTATGTGCTCCAGGAAGTCAAAGGGGGAAACATATAAGCAAGAAAACAAGGGGAAAAAAAAAAAATTTGAAACATCTGAAAGCAAAGGAGAAACGATATGACCCGCGGGGAAATTTTTTCGGAGAATAGGGGGTTTTAAAAAAAAAAAACCCCCGGCCAGTGAGAGTACCTTAAAGGCAGAAGCGACTGGGGCCCGGGATACTCAGGAGAAAGCACGATTGGGACATGAGGGCATACAGGAGGGTGTATCTCGACCGCGACAGAACACAAAAAAAGGAAGAAACTAGAAAAGATGGTACAAAGCGAAAGGAGGAAAGAAAAGGGGAGGGAGAAGACAGACGGGAGATCCCAACCCAGGAAGAAGATCTAATCACCCCCCCTCACAACTTTCATAGAAGCCTCCCAACCGGGTCAACCCCATGCAACCAAACACCTAAATCAAACAACCCAGCCAAAATCCAATGCCCCCCCCACACTTTACAAACTTCACCCCCCAGCAACAACCCAATTCCTTACCGGGGTCTCCCATTTCCCCCAACCCCAAATACTCCCAGACCACATCTTAGAAAAGAAGTTGAAGGTGGGGTATACAAATGCAGATGGAATAACAAACAAGTATGAGGATGGCACGAAAGAATAAAAGAACACCCCCAGACATAATAGCACCACAGAAAAAAAACCACCAAATAATAACAGATTCAATCTTTCCATCCGAATACAAATCTTCAGGAAAGACAGAGGGAGGAAGGGGGAGGAGGATTGAACTGCCATTAAAAACCATGGGGTTTTGAGAAAAGGAAGGAATGATGGCATGGGCGAAAGGGACTTTTATAGGAAAAATCCAGCTAGGGACATAAGGTATAATTTCAGTAATTACAACCCACCCCAGAACGCAGGAGGCCAAGAAAGAAACATGAGAGCAACAACAATATCAACACCTAGCCGAGGGGCCAGGAGAGCACACATGGGGGGAGCAAAGTTACTAGTTAGGGGGATTCAATCACAAGGAGATTTTATGGGAAAACCTGGACCCCATGGGGGTCCCAAAACAAAAGGGGAGCCAAGATATGGATGTGGACGGAAACCCACACAACATTTAAGACCTACCAGGAGAGAGGAAGGTGAAACCCCAAAGGTTGGGGCCTTTTATTCACCATGAGAGTTCGGACACGAGGGTACATTATGAAAGGCCCCCCGGAGCTAGTGACATGGGTTCTGTGCTTTGACTACATAGAACCCAAATGGGGAAGACAGAATGGCCTTGGAAAAAAACCCAAAATACAAAAGGGGGAAACCGCATGAGGGGAAATTCCCTTTAAGACATTCATGGGAAGGGGAAATGACAGAAAACCAGTACAAGAATGATGGCCATGTAGCAACAAAATGCAAGGAGGGAGAGGAGGGTTTGTTTCCCAAGGGGAAAACAGAAAAATGGGAAAAACAGAACGGTCCTTGGTTCACCCAAAGGTGTAGGGAGGCAAAAACTAGGGGTACTAGAGAATGGAAAAGGTACGAAGACGAGAACTCAGGAAAATAAAGAAAACACCGAAGAGCCAAAACGAAAAAGCACAGATAAGAAGGGAGGCCCAAGACAAATAAAAAGACATAGCATCAAAAGTAAAGACGACCCGAGCGTTGTACAGCCACTCGGAGGAAAACAACAGTCAAGGACCAGGGAATCAATGAGGAAGGGTATGGGGAATTCACAAGAAACGACCGAGAGGGATGTCAGGAGCTCAACACAAATTTAAAGAGGATTTACATGGAAAACCCTAGAACTCCAAGAAATCAGAACAGGGGGGCACACCAGCAATGTGGTAGGTACATATAACCAAGGAGGAGTGAAGAAGCTGCTATGCGAACTTGAACCTCAAAGGGGGGGGACCAGACAAATCTCTCCAGGGTCCTTAAAAAGGGAGCGAGATATTGGTGACCATTTAAAAAAGATCTTTAACACATCATTTGAAACGGGGGAACTCCCGAGGGAGGAAAATGGCAAAGAGTCCCCCAAATTTTTAAAAAGGGGGGACAGACATGAGGACTAAAAATACAGACCTGTATCCCTAACGTGATAGTATGCAAGGGCATGGGGAAGATCATCAGGGGGAGAGTGGGGGCACCGGAAAGAAAAAAGTGTATAATTGAAACCACACGGTTTCAGGAAGAAAATCCCCGTGTCACAACCTACTAGAGTTTTATGACAAGGTGACAGAATAAGACAAGAAAGAGGGGGGGATGCTGCGTATTTTTTGGGGCTGCAAGAAGGCTTTCGACACAGTTCCTCACAAGAGGTTTTTTCAAAAAGCAGAGGACCAGGCACACATAACAGGGAAAGGCACTGCAATGATCAGAAAATCGACAGGGAGGAAAAAACGAGTCTGGGACGCGACGAGGGGTAAATGGGCGCCTGTGACAAGCGGGTTCCACAGGGGGCACCAGACCCTTTCTTTCTTTGGATACGGAACGACATAACGGAAGCGATAATCAGAAAGTCCTTGTTTTTCAGACGAGGAAGTTAAAGAAAATCGAATCGGACGAGGGTCAGCAGGACTACAAAGAGATCTGGAAGGCTAAAGCCCGCCACAACGGGTCCTTGAATTTAACCCGCCAAAAAGCAAAACATAAATTTGGGGAAAGGGGAAAGAAAACCCCGACACAAAAAGTTTTTGATTGGCCAAAAACTGCAAACCTCACTAAAGGAAAAAAACTGGGGGGAGTAAATAACACCGAGCATACTCCGAGGCGCACATCAATCAAAAAACTGCTGCGCATACGGGGGCCTGGCAAAACCACGGGTAGCGTTTCCCAACCCCAGTAAGGGTTCGTTTAAGACTCTGTACACCATCTACGCAGGCCCAACTGATAGCAGCACCATTTGGAATCCACACCCCAGTCAAGCAGTCCCAAAAAATTAGAGAAAGTGCAAAAGGTTTTTCAACAAGACAGCCCAAACAACGGGGATTTGTCCTATGAAGAAAGGTTTAGGGGAAACGGCCGACGACACTGGAGGGCCCGGGGTCAGGGGGGACATGAAACGACAAAAAAAATACTCGCGGAATAGACAGGTGGACAAAGACGGATTTCCAGAGATGGGGCACAGACAAAGAGGTCACAATTGGAATTTTAAGACTCAATGAATCAAAGGGATGTTAGGAAGTATTTTTCAGTCATGAGTAGTCAGGCCAGGAATACCCTAAAAATGATGTGGTGGGGGCGGGAAAACCATACTATTTTAAGGCGAGGTATGATAGAGCTCAGGGGAGGGAGAGAGAGGACCTAGTAAAATCAGCAAAGAGGGGGGCCAGGAGCTGTGAATCGCCCCTGCAACCACAAATGGGTGATTAAAAAGGTGAGTACCCCAACACACACACACAAAAAGGTAGACCTTGTAGAAGTTCGAGGGGCTAAGTTTTAGAACCAAAGTATTATTTTTCGGGATTCTATAAGTAAAGTGATAAGTGTTAAATTACTATGGAATTTTAAAATTTACGGGGATTACACTGGTATTTATTGCGTATGATCTTGAAGAGGGGATATTTTTCCGGGGCAAACACCACCAAAACCCACAAAATCCCCAAAAACCACACATACATACAACACAAATACACACACACACACACACCACATACATACACCTCCAACCCTTAACCCCCTGCATCCCTCCCTCCCCACCCCCCTCTCTCTTTCTCCCTCGTTTTCCCTCTTCCCCTTCACTCTCCATCCCTCCCTCTCTACCCTTCTCTCTCTGTCTCTCTCTCTGTCTTTTTTTTTTTGTTTTTACACAGGGTTTGGCAAGATTAAGGATCCCTAGCTTTATTGACAACTATTTACAGGTTAAGGATTCCAACTTTATTGGCAAGCTAAGAGCTGTTACCTACATCAGCTCATTTGAAAGCAATTTTAATGTTATGAGACATACAAGTAGGGGAAAAGGATGAAGGGTTGGAGCCATCTGTGGGCCAGCATTTTCATTTTTTATCAACGACTTTTCTCGTTGACATCATATGCTGAAAGAATGTGTTCCATACTCGAGTCATCCTGGGGATATATGATCTCAGATGGAGTATGTTCTGGAGAAGGGTACAGCCAGAGTGAAGTTGCTTCTTTCTGCCCCGTCTTGTGCATAAAAGATTGTTTCAAAGCTGTCCTCGAAGTGGATCCAAGTGTGATACTTTGACAATATTGGCCTTGTAATAACAGTAAGGCCGCCCACATCCCTCCTGTGTTGAAGGGGTCTGCTGAATGACAGATCTATCCAGGATGGGTCCAGGCGAGAGATGAACCGTCTTACTCTGTTCTCTACTCTGTCAAGCAGTCGCAGATGAGAGGGGGGTGGCAGGCAAACCAAGAAAGTGAAGCATACTCAAGGTGCCTCGTACAGAATCTTGCAACCCCTACTGTCAAGCAGATGCGAGATATGGCGAAGTGTTGTATGCTTCCTGGCTGCCTTGTTTGCAAGATTTACAACATGGTTCTTCATGGTTAGTTTGGAGTCAAATTTCACCCCAAGGATATCAACTTTTCTCCAGGTGCCAAAAACCCCCCCCATTCTCCTTTCTACGCCCAGCATTACCATCATGGTGCCCAAGACGATCACATTTGCGCTTTCAAGGGGCAAATGTTAACTTGGCCATCTATTTCCCCAAGCGATATAGCTCGAAGCAGGTGATTGATGTAGCATAGAGCAGCTGGCATTCTTCCTCTCCATGGATAAGAGATGTTCACAGTACAGTCGTCTGGCATATGCATGTGCTTCTGGGCCGAATGAAAAGGTGGTCGTTGAAGTAGACATTCCAAAACAATGGTTCTCCAGCACGCTACCCTCCTTGTGGAACACTTAGCCCCAATAGGCTGTACTTGCTGATTTCCGTTCCACTGAGAACTACACTCAGAGATCTATAATGAAGGTAATGCACTGAGGAGACAAGCGTAAGAACCTAGCAATTCCCAGTGCTGAATTTGTTGTTAAGAGCCCTGGTGCCACCACACCACGCCGTTTCGAAAGCTCCAGCACTGTCCAGTGCTAACCACAAAAAACAGCATGACATTGGATCGATGCCATGACTGTTCCACTTAGTGGGAGAAGGTTTAACAATCAGATCTGCAGCAGAGTAAACCTTTCCTGAAGGACCATATTGCCGATCAGAAAGTAGTGAGTTGGGGTTATCAAAAAACTCCTTGTCAATTGTCTTGAGATAATTGTTCGTCATGGATTGACAGAGTGACAAACTTGGGCTCTAGTTGCTGATTTCTGCACTGCTCTTTCTTATTTGGTGAACAGGGACTACATTTGCCATCTTTCCATATAGAGGGTGAGGGGCCATTTAACATCAACACTGTACTAGGGCCGTGCTGAAAGATGCGAGTTAGAGTTGCAGGCTTAGCTGTTCCGCATCATCTTCTCAGCAATCTTGGCTCAACTTGTTCTGGGCCCACAGTCCTTTTTCCTCTTCTCTTTGGTCAAGCGATTTAAGAAGGAAATGCACCTCCTCCTGCCTTATTTTCCACACGTGACAGTTTGTGACAACAGATCCTTAGCAGCTAGCCAATGAGGGGATCCCTTGCGTGGATCATAACTCGCATTTATTAGGTAGCAAAGTGTTCAGCAAAGAGGGTCCGCCTTCACATGACTACGAGGTAGAGTGGGGTTTCCCATCCTGTCGAATTTAGTAGGTGGAAAGAGTTCAATTCATGGCAGATAACCTTGTCTGTCCATGACCAGGAAACTAGGTGGTAGAAGTGTCCTCTTATACCTTCGTTGCCATTCTATGTACTTTAGCAGTAGCAGCCACTCTACCAATGAAAGCCAAACCAAGGCTGATATTCTGTAGGCTTCCGTCACAAATTTGCCCGGAGAGGAATGTGATTTTGTTGTAGAATAAAGATGGGTCCAGTGAGGCTTTCACTTGGTTGTCAACACAACCCCTTGGAGAAGAAGCATTTCCAATCGTGGGTTGGCGAGCTCAGAGCAAAGGGCTGGCCAATTACCACTTTTCTCTCCTTTCCCATAGCCAGGTTGTGCGTGTGGACTCGGCTCCCCTCACCCTCGTTTCTGGTTGGGATCTTAATTAAGGTTGTCGGTAAAAACAGCCTTGGTGTCAGACGTCCACAACGGTAGCCGAGGGGTTGACAAGTGAGCTAATGCCCATCTTCCGCAGATCACTCACTACTCAAGGGACCCAAGTGTCTTTCTTCAGTCTGTCCCTGTCCAGTCTTCTGTCATCGCTCCTCCTCTCATCCTCTTCTCGTCCCTCTCACCCGCTCCCTTCCCTCCTCTTCTCATCTTCTGCTCTACCTCCCTTCTCTCTCTCTCCCTCTCCTCCTCCTCTCTTCTCCTCTCTCTCTCTCTCTCTCTCTCCTCTCCCTCTCCTCTGTTTTTTTGTTTCTCTTTTTTCCCTCTTTCCGATTGTGTCCTCCCCTGCTTTTTTTTTTCCCCCTCTCCTTTCCCTCCCTTCCTTCTCCCTCTCCTCCCTTTCCCTCTCCTCTTTCTCCCCTCTCATCACTCGTCTCCTCTCCTATCTTCCTCCCCCTCCTCTCAGCCCCTCGCTCCACCTCTGCCCTGCTCCCCTCCTCCCTCCTCGCCCTCTCTCTCGCCTCTCTCCTCCTCTCCCTCTCCTCCTCCCCCCTCTCTCTCTCCTCTCTCTCCGTCTCCCTCTCTCGCCTCTCTTTCTCTCCTCTCTCCCTCTCTCTCCTCTCTCTTCTCCTTTCTTTTCCTTATCTCTCGTTTTTCTCCCCTCCATCCTCTCTCTCCTCCCCCTTCTCTTATCCCTCACCTTTCATCTCGTCTAACTCTCTCTCTCCCTCTCTTATCTCCTCTTCTCTACCCCCCTCCTTACGCTAGACTACCCATCTCGCCCCTCAGCCCCCCGGTCACTCCTTCTCTCTCGTCCCCACCTCCCTAACCCCGTTACCTCCTCCTCCATCCCCTTCTCCCGCCTCCGCTCCCACCCGCATCTCCCCCTCTCCACTCTCCCCCTCGACCTCACTCCCTCCCGACCCTCTTTCCAGCTCAGCTCCTCCCTCTCTCTCTCTCTCCTCTCGCTCCGACTCCTGCTCTCTCTCACTCTTCCATCCCTCTCAAACCTTTCTCTCTCATCACCCTCCTATCCATCATTTCACCCCCTCCCACCCTTTATCCTCTCCTTTCTTTACTCCAACTCGCTCACCAACCTCTCATTCTCTCTAACTACTCACCTCACTCTCCTCCTCGCCCAACAACCTTCCAAATCATTCTTCCTTTCCATCCTACCCCCTCCGCTTCCCTCCTGGCTATCCTTCCTCTCACATCCTCACCCTTCCCCACTCACAACCCCTAGGCCACGCACCCAATCATTCACCCTCTCCCACTCTCCTCACTCCTCTCACTCTCTCAGTTCCTTTCTGTGGTAAAAAAAAAAGGAAAGAAAAAGAAAAAAATGGTACCCCAAGAGAGTGAGACCCAGTGGGTCAGGAGTGCCAAACCCCAAGAGGGAGAAACCTGGGAGGGTGAGAATTGGGAATGAGCTCACAAAACTGGAGAAGAGAAGGAAGGAAGCAAGCAAACTCAGCAAGGGAAATGGAGGAGAGGATAGCTGAAGATAGCAAGTCAGTGGTGACTACAATTCTTAGCAGTCATAAGATAAGATAAAGTGCTAGAAGAGGAGCAAAAAAAACCTGAGAAGCAAGACTATGAGAGACAAATGACAGTACAGACATACATCAGGAAACTTCTATACCAGACCACAAGAACAAATGGGGTTGTGGGAATTAAGGTAAAGATTGAAGTAAGAGAATCGGAGCACATGTGAGACTCCAGAACCAAAGAAGGAGACAAGACATCAGCAGAGACTGACAAATAGTCACACTACAGGTAGTCAGGAACCGCTGGGGCATGGAAGACCAACCCCAGCCACTGAGCATAGGGGGCGACGACAGGGCAGGAGTTGAAGGCAGGAACGTTTCAAATGAAACAGTTGAAACACCTCAGAGGATGCCAAAGAAGAGTTACAGTGGAGGAGGAGGGGGGAGAGGTCGTGTTTGTCTAAGGGCTCCAAAAGTCGAATGGAAACCTACATGGAAAGAACCAGGGGGAGAAGAAAATGATCGAAGGTATCATGAAAGCAATATTGAGGGAGGAAACATGTACCCAGGTGGCAATTTTTCGGAGAAATGGGTGGCTTGCCAAAGTAATCTTCGAGGCAGAATCAACTTGAACCAGGGTCCTGCAGTAGAAAGCACGACTGAGGGACAAACCAGAGTACCGGAGAGTGTACCTAGATCACTACAGAACACAGCAAGAAAGGACGATACTGAGAGAGAGGGTACAAAGACGAAAAGAGGAATGGGATGCATCGATGAAGACGAGCAAACCCAGACTCAGATGGAAGGACAATACACCCTACTCAGACACCTGCAGAAGGACCCCAACCACAACAATCCCGAAACAACTGAATAATCTCAACCAAAACCCACACTTTTCCTCTGTCCCCCACCCCCCATCACAAACCCACACCCTACAGCAGCCCCTATGGGCACTCTGCCCCCACTCCCCCACCACAAACTCCACCCACACTGTGACAACCCAATGCAGCTGAACAAACTCAACCAAAACCTACGCACTGTTCTCTCTGCCCCCACCTTCCACATACACAAACCCCACTGCTACAGCAGCTCCCTATGGGCACTCTTCCCTCACCCTCCATCACAACCCCCACCCACACAACAAAACCCCATAGGGCCCCCAGGGCTTCTGCTCTCTCAGCCCCAATATTCTCCCAGGTCCACCGTGATAGAGAAGAAGCTGAAGGTGTGGTACACAAACACAAAATGGAATAGCAAATAAATACGAGGAGTGGCATGAAAGAATCAACGAGAAGTCCCCAACATCATAGCAGTCACAGAAACGAAACTCACTGAGACAGTAACAGACACAGTCTTCCTACCGGATATCAGACCCTGAGGAAAGATAGAAGGAGCAGAGGGGAGGAGGGGTTGCACTGCTCATAAGAAACCAATGGAATTTTGAGGAAATGGAAGGCATGGGCGAGATTGGAGAAGGGGACTACATAGTAGGTACAATTCAATCTGGGGAACATAAGTAGTCATTGCAGTGATGTATAACCCACCACAGAACTGCAGAAGGCCAAGAGAGAAATGTGATGAGAACAAACAGAGCGATGGTGGACACACTGGCTGAGGTGGCATGAAGAGCCAATCGTGCAGAGCAAAGTTACTGGCTATGTGTGATTTCAACCACAGGGAGAAACGATTGGGAAAACTTGGAGCCTCATGGGGGCCCCGAAAAAATGGAGAGCCCCCAAACATAGAGAGCCAAGATGATGGATGTGGTACTGGAAAACCTCATGCATCAACACATCAGGGACACTACCAGAGAGAGAGGGAGGATGAACCAGCAAGACTGGACCTTGTGTTCACCCTGAGTCGCTCAGACATTGATGACATCACATACGAAAGGCCCCTCGGAGCTATTGACCACGTAATCCGAGTTTTGATTACATAGTAGAGTTACAGTGGGGTAAAAGGGGG
>NW_026472653.1:0-11758 GCF_026875155.1 Cherax quadricarinatus
AAATTTGAATTCTTTATTACCCTTAAAAATTTAAAACTTCTAGAAAAGGCAATGTTTATTTTTTTAAAACCAACTAAAGTTTTAGAAGGGGCTAAGCTTTTTAATTTTCCAAGAAATGGGAATCTACATTTTTTGGGCATAAGACACAAAATATCATCAACTCGCTGTATAGTCCTTGTGGTTTAGCGCTTCTTTTGTTTATAATAATAATCATAAACATATCTAAACCATTTAGCTTTATTGAGAGATTGTTTTGCATATTTGAATCCCTTTTTACTGTATCTTTTGCATGCATGCATGCATGATATATATATATTATATATTATATAATTAAAAAATATATAATAAAAATAATATATATTATATTTAAAAATACATGTTTTATTATATTTATTTATATATTTATTAATATTTTTATTTTATAATAAAATTTTTATTTATATAAAAATACATTATATATATATATTATTATATATATATAAAAATTTTTTCATGTATTATATATATATATATATATAATTACTGTAATTATATAATATATATATATATAATATTATATATATTTTATTAAATAAAATATAAAATATATATATATATATAAATATATTATATATATTTTTAAATATATAAATTTATTTATTTATTTATTTATTATTTACAATTTGACACCATACAGGGGTACAAAAAAATACAGATAAGAGCGCACCCAAAGCCCTTATACAAGCATAGCATTACGGGGTGGCTAAAATTAACTTAAAGATTAAATAAACAAAGAGAAACGTGATAAACATTTTGTAAACAATAACTATAAACACAAGTTATTTTACAAAGACAGGTCATATGTTGCAGCATTGCGTACTTCAGTAGAAGGAGTATTTTTGTTATAGTGATTTTTAAAAAAAATAAAAGTTAATTGGGCCCGGGGTTTGATTCCCGGGGGGTGGAAACTTTCGACACGTTTCCTTACACCTTTTTGTCCTGTTTACCTACACAAAAAAGGTACCTGGGTGTTAGTGAGGGGGGTCGCATCCTGGGGGACAAAAATAAGGGCCCCAAGGAAAAAAATTTGACGTCCTCGATGACGCACTGACTTTTTTGGGTTATCCTGGGGGGGCTAACCCCCCGGGGGTTTAAAAAACCGAACGAAATCTTATCTTTCTTATCCACACACAACACACGTCGTGCCGAATAGGCAAATTTGCAATCTTTGGTTAAAAACAACGTCACTTTCCCAAAAGGGGCAAAAGGAAAATTTTTTATGCAATAATTTTGCCAAAATCTTTTCTAAAACCCTAACGAAAAAAAATATATTTCACTGTTTTTGTTTTTGAATTTTAAATTACTGTAAAAAAAAATCAAAAAAAAAATTTTGTTGGGGTTAGGCTAAAAAAAATTTCCCTCGTTATAAAAATGTTAGGTAAGTTTTCAAAGTTTTCTTTTGGTGAAAAAATTAAAAAAAATTTTTTCCCTTTTAACTTTAAATTGAAAAAAATAATCTTTAAAGTAAAAGAGAAAATTTTAGAAAGGATTTAAAATTTTTAAACGAGTTTTTTCTAATTGACCATTTTAATATTCCGCATGACATTTTAAATTTATTATTAACACACGGGGCCCGATTCCCCCCAAAAGGCAGGGGGGCCCCGAAAAAGAAAAACTTTAAACCATCTTTCACCCTTCACTTTTCTTGCCAAAAGGGTGCTTTACACTACATTTTTTTAAAAACTGCAAATTAACCCCCTCCTTTAGAGTGCGGGCCTTACTTCCCTTTTATAAGATATATATATAAAATTTATAAAATATATATATATATATATATAAAAAAAATATAAATATATAATATATATTATTTTTAATATTATAATATATATATATATAATATTTTATTTTATATATTTAAATATATATTTTTTTTTAAAAACAAGTCTGGCCAATAAAAATTAAATTTTGCTTTTAAAGGGGGTTTTTTAAACCCCATAGGGGTAATACTACGGGTGAGTGCGGGGATAAAGGGGAAAAATGGGGTTTATTCAAGGAAGGCCGGGTCAGCTACCACCCTTTTGGATGAAGCAGTCATCACTGGCAAAAATTTAAACCTCCCTTGATGGGTATAATAGGAAAACAGTCTGATTTAAAAATACGAACATTAGAGCAGGAAAAATATAGCAAATGACATTAGAAACCCTTTTTGGGGGACAGGGCCCCCCATTGTAGCGGTTTCCCAAACCTTTTGGGGGGGGATTGGAGCTCTAGGATAGAAGAGCCCCTTTTGGGTGGGGCCCACCCCCAAATCTCTGATGGGGAGTGCTTCACTTTCCGGCCCAGCTCTCCCCACCCCTACGGGACATTTGTTCCTCGACCAGCACCTAAAACAATTTAACAAATAATAAAACCCAAAAGCGCAAAAACCCACAAGGGTACCTAAAAAAAAAACAAATTTCTATAAAGTTGAGTACGGGTAAAATTTAAAATAAATAGAGTAACGGGACATGTATAAATACTTACAGAAAGCCCCTTATTATCCCAAAGAAATTTCCCGGGGAATTTTTCATTTCCATTCCTCCTGCAACCTATTTCAGCCCAACTTTAAACAAAATTTATATTTAGTATCAGTTTAAAAAAAGAGTATTATTATTTTTTACAATTTTCAAAAAAAATTTAAAGCCAGTATGCGAATCCACCATTTTCTTTTTTTCCCGCCAGCCTCGGGTTTTTGGCGATTTTACAAAATATTTGTAAGTAGTGTTCTCAATTATAAACCCAAGGATCGGGGCCAAAACCACCACGCTGTGCGGGGGGGGGGGGGGGGGGGGGAAATGCCCCACATGGGTTTTTAGAATTTTATAAGATTAATAAATGCAGTGTGTTACAACCTGTTTCGTCCCCCTTGAGACCCACACTCCTGGGGAAAGAGAAGCATTTCCTGCAGGTGTAATTTAACTTTTACGAGGGTTTAAAGGGGTTTCAACAGTGTACGGTGTACCGTTGATGGGTGTACCTTATGCAACACTGCCCCCGCTTGGAGACCCAACCGGGTCCACACAAACACTCTACTACAGTAAACGAACCCCAGTTAATGTAAAAAAAAAAAAATACAAAAAAACTTTAAAATTACTAACTAAGATAAAAAAAAACATTTCCGGGTATACGGTTTTATCTCCCCAAAACTCTGAGTGTTGGTTTTTCCCATTTAAATGTAGGGGGCATAAAAACCCCGACAAGAATTAAACACTTGTGAAAACCATCGGGTTTTATCTTTATTGTTAAACGTTTCGGCACCCAAAGGGTTTTATAAATAAAAATTCAAGGATAAATTACAAGACAGTAGAACTATTTTCAAAGGGCCCTGAGGAACTGACTCCCTCAATTAAAAATTTCCTTTGAATTTGTATTGATAAACCCAAACTGGAGGGCCCTAAAACCTTTCCTAAAAAAAGGGATCCCCAGATTTTTGCACACGTGCCCTTTTTCTTCATGTCGTCCCTATCCCTGGTTTCGTGCCCCATCATACTGTTTGTGAAGCGGCTCCCTTTTTGGTCGGCGCGGAAATTTTCAGCACGTTTGGGGGGCCCGCGCTTTAGTTTGCCCCAGCCTGGCGGGGCCCTTTCCACCATCGGGGCCCTTGAAAACGAATGTCCAGCTTCACCATCCAGACCCTTGGTGTCCACCGTGAAGGACGCAGTGCTGCAGTCCCCCACCTGTGCCCACACACACACTTTTACTCACAAGTCTATCCAAAGAACCGGGTCTTTGTTATAGTAAAGGGTTTTATTATGGGCGTCACTTAAACCCAGTGTAAAAAAACTAAGTAATGTTGTATAAAAAAGTTCAATAAAATAGTCACTTTGAAAAATTTGGGGGAAATCTTTACTTTTGACTTTTCCCGCCCACCCGTGACTATAAAACACATTACTGGGAAATGATAAAAAGAAAATAGAAATATAAAACAGCAAACAGTGGAAGATGAGGCAATCAGTCCCTCAGCCGAGGACTGATTGCCTCATTTTCATTTGCTGCGTTATTTTTGTCTACATCTTTTATAAAAAAGGGGCCATATAATATATTGATAAAGCCTTTGGGATGGCAAAAGGTCTACAAGTTTTCCCAATTTTTGCATGTGTAATCTCAGTAATATGCAAACAGTTTTAAAAGCATAAGACAAGCGAAAACATAAAAACCAGGCTGATTTTTCCAGGAGAGTAATTCAACTCTGTATATAAATGATGAATCCTGCAGCTAAAACAAAAAAACGCCCTCGTAAAAAAAGGTTCCTATTTGTTGCACATGTACCCAAAAATTATCAATTGTTGGAATTGATTTTTAAATTTAAAAAATTTTGGGGCGTATCTAACTCTTAAAAGGGGGTCTTTTCCCAAGAAACGGGAAAGCAAACCCCTCTTAACCAACCTTTAATTACTAAAAACCAAATTCCCCCGGGCCACTAGGGACCCTTAGGAAATATCGTTTTTCCCCTGTTAATTTAAAAATTTAAACATTTCAAATTGGGCCTTTCCAAAAACCGACTTTGACCCAAAATTTAAGGGAAAACCCGAAAAACCAATTAAACCCAGGTCCTTTCATTTTGTAAACCTTATATAAAACCCAAAAAAATTAAAATCCCCCGTGATTTTTAACAAAATTTAAACCCTCGCTTTTTGTTCACCCCCCTTGAGCCCATCCCCCCTTTCCCTGCCCCTCTGACTTCCTTGCGTTTGCGGGAGGGGCCCCTTTCGCGGGGCTCCAGCTCTCGGACACACACTTGAAGGGTGAACCTACAGTACAAAACCAAATATTTGTGCCCTAAAAACACTGCGGTGATAACGTTACAGGGAAATTTTTTTAAAGTTTCATTTAAGTATCATTTACATTAACTTTTTAAATTATACTGCCCCCAGAACATCCTCTTCGTTAAAAGGTGATTTTTAACGAATGTGGAGGGGCCCTCTGTGGAGTGAAGGTAGGGAAAAAAAGGCCCCACGAGCCCTGGCGCCACCTCAGCCCTAAAAACTGGGGCCTTTGGGCTGTAGTCACCACCAGCTCCAGGGTCCCCCCCCCAGCCTGGGGAAGGCCCCACCGTGAATTTCACGGGTCTTTTTCCCTGAAAAACCACAGAGAATTTTATATAAACCCTGACAAAAAAAAAGACTAAATTTTGTGGGCCAAAAAAAGTTAAAGTGTGCTTAAAAATCAGCTGTACCCCACAGGCTCCCAACAACGGGGGCCAGGGCACCTGCTAAAAGGTGGTAAATAGGGAACCAGAGGAAAATGACTAGGGGAATAAAAGATACTTGGGGGGGTTTAAAAAAAAGATGGGCAAAAAAGACTGGGAGGGGGGATTTGGGAACAAAAAGACAAAGTACGCCAAGAGAAATATCACAGACAATAAGCATGACGGGGCCCCCCAAGGGCCGGGACTGATAGTAGTCATGGTTAGATAAAGGGCAAGACAAAGACTGAAAGTCAACCCCTCAAAAATTTAAGTGGCAAGTAAACCGGGGCGGTACAATTTTTGGGTTTCTTTTAAGAAAGGGTTTCCCTTTAAAGGCCTTTTCTTAAAAGGAACTGGACCTGCCCTCCTGAACATGCCCCGGGTATTTTTAAATTCGGCATAAATGCCCCAACCCACTTCTTGCTTTTTCCTCTATAATCGGGCCCCAAAAGCCCAAAAAATATAGCTGTTACAGCTGTTGGGGCCCCAACTTTGGGGGAAAAAGGTTGCCCTTTTTTAAAAAGGGTCAACAATTAGATGAGAGTTTTGATTTCCCCAGAGAAACCTACAAAATCCTCTGGCTTAAAGGGGACAGTTTTTTCACTAGCTATGGTTGAGTACATATAATAAACTCTTATGCAGGGGGGATTAAAAAGTCTCCCCCCCCTTTGGCTATTAAAGTTTGGGCGGGGCCCCTTTGAGTTAGGGGTTAACCCCGAAGGCCCCCTTTTTTCCCATTTTTCGGGGGGGGGGGGGGGGGGGGGTGGGTGGTACCCTGTTTAAGGTCAAATTTAAAATTTACTTTCCCGGGCTTTTTTTAAAAAAAAATTTAATGGGGAAAAAAGTACATAAAGAAAAACCAAAACCTTTACCAACAGCATTATAAAAACATTTTTAAAATAAAGGGGCATTTTTAAAGGAATAAACTCAAAAACAGCATAGTTTTATTTGTTTGGGGCCAAATTAAAGTAGTGACATCATGTACCTATTATATTCCGGCAAAAACCACTACAGCCCTATTATTCCCTTTTTTTAAATCACTGCCATTTTTGTATCATTGAAACCAGCAAAAGGGTATCAAATAAATTTTAAACCCCAAGAAAGAAAAAAAAGAATTTTTTTTAAAAATTCACAGGCACTTCTTAAATAAACTTTTTTTTTTGGATTTCATATTGGCAAAATCATAAATTAATATTCTGAAAATCAATTTTTTCTTGTTAAAATCAGGGTCAATGGTCAACAAGGCTATTTTTCCCCAAATTTTTCTTTGGGGTCAAATTTTTGAACGGAGGGTGGTTTTTTCCCCTCTTTTTTAAAACAGGGAAAATTTAAAAGGGTTTTCCTTCACATTAGTAGCTGGAAGTGTTTTTGGGGAAAGGCATACACTAGTCAACATTTGGGGAAAGGGTTTCTGAATACCTGCAAAATTTTTTAAATGTTTCCCAAAGCAGCTGAGGGCCCCACATTTTTTTGGGGGAGCTTTTTAAACTGATTCATATACCCAAAAAATGAACAAATTTTTTCAACAAATGTGTCCTAACTTCTGCTGAAAAGGGGTTGTTGCAACTTTAATGCAGCTTTTTTCAATTCTGCATCTGGCATAGTAGTAATTTTGAACAGAAATCCAAAATTGTCATTTTAGAGTTTTGGTTTGATTTTTTTTTCTTTTCACCAATTCTGTAATCGTGAAAACCAGAAAGACGAAGTATTAGCTTTCTTTTTCTTTCCCGCCTTGGTTGCAACACAATTTCATTGGAGGCTCTTCAAAATTGGGGTTTTCCCCTTCCTTGGGCCGCTGAGGAAACAGCCCGGTAACTGTTTGCTTTTTACCAAAACAGTGAGCTTTCTCTTTAAACTTTTTAAAACTTCATCATTGCGGGGGCTTCAAAACCACCTTTAAACCTGCAAAAGGTTAGAAAAAGTAGCCATTTCAATTTTAATTTTCTGAAGTGTCTTGGGTTTATGGCATTTAACCTTCCCGTATAAAATTTTCCCCCGCATACAGATAAGGCCAAATTTAAAAAACTTCCCAAATTTTGGGGACTAAGGGTGGCTGCTTTTTGCCCTTTTTGTAGTTGCTGTCGGGCCTTTATCCTCTGCTATTTTGGGAAACAAAGCAAAACGTATTTCAGCCCAAAAACTGTCTTTCAAAAAAGGGGTTTTTCATCATGCTGCGCTGACCACCTTTTGTTGATAATGATTTTATGACACCCCATGAAAGGTTGACTTTTAGTATACTCCACCGATGCGTTTTAAGCAAGAAAAAATTAAAAAAGGTGCTTGTAAAAGTCCCCAAAAAATTTTAAATGCAGGAACAACCCTCCCGCAGCACAAAGTCCCCAACAAGATTTAAAAGAATGTTTCTGACAGGGCAAAATTCAGCAAGTGGGGTTTATTTGCTTGATAAAGGGCTTGCAACTCCATTAAAATTTAAACCCACATTTACTTGCTTTTCGTAGCTCTGGCCACGGGAATCCATAATTTGAGAGATCAAAGTTCAAGCAGAGTACCCGTACCCTTTTTTCATCATTGTTTCCCATCATGGCCCGAAAGAGGAATGAATTTTATTTAAAACGCTCTACAGGCTTTTCCAAATGGAGTCACAAAGCGAACAATGAAAAGTCAAGGGTCTGTATGTGAAATAAAAAGGTGTTGAATTTTACCCCTTATTGCAAAGGAATTTTTTCAAATTTTCCAAAAGCTATGAGGGTTTTGAGGACCTTCTTAGCCCCTTTAGTTCCCAAAAAATTTTATTGCATATAAAAGATGAAAGTTAAAATACAGGTTTCCCTTACCGCATTCCCAAGGGGGACACATGATTTGCTAAAAATTTGGTTTGAATTGTGCTAACCCGTTTTTTTATCCCTATAAAATTTTTCCATTGTTTTCCGAACCAAAAACCCCATTTTTCCAGGGAAAAACAAGTCCTCAAAAAGCAAAAAAATTTTTCAAAAAAGCAAAAATCTTTCTAGAACTTTTTCCCCCAATAAGTGCGCTCTTTTTCCCGTTTGATTTTCCAAAAAGAGAATCCCCAAAAAGCCTTTTTTTTTGCCCCGGGAAAACACTGGCTAATATTTCAGCTCCTGTGAGTGGGGCTGTTTTTATGTTCCCGAAACGCTTGGAATTTTTCCCTCATTGAAAACCCCCGTGTGAAAGGGATTTTCTTTGGAAAAAAATAGGGTTTCATCTGAACAGTTTCACTTTTCCCGGGGCTTTCAGAGTATACCCTCCATGATCTTTTCACAGTTTTTTGAAATTTGGGGGAACTTTAAAAAATAGAAGACTTTCCCTCATCATAAATCCCTTTCTGATTTTCCCAAAGTCAATGTTCAATTTTTATGAAGTTTTTTGCAATGAAAGCATTAAGTAGAGGGAAACTGGGATTACATTTGGCCATGAGGCAAAGGGTCTTTTAAAACAAATCCCGTGGATAAATTCCGTTGAGACATTGAGAGGGAAAACACAAAAAAAGTAAAGCTGGCTGAGAAATTTAAAGGAGGGGGGGGCTTCCTGTATGACTGACGTATCTGCAGATTCAATGTACTGGTAACATCAGAAAAATGTTTCCGTGAGCATGTCCCTTTATCTTTCCAGATTCCCACATCTTTTTTTTTCTGTTCTTCCTTTTGAAATTTTTTTCTTTCTTTTCTGTGACCCACCCCGCAAAGGAACGTCCAAAATCACGTTCCCCGAGATGCCATAATGGGGGATGAAACACTGTCTGTAATCATGCAAAAACAAATTTTTTTATTATCAATTTTTTATTTTTTTTAATTTTTTAGATTTTTTTTTTTGTCAATTGGGGGGGTATGGCCCTTTTAGGCCCCCCTTTCCCCTGGTTTCGCATCTAAAAATTCAAAACGTTAACCCGAAAGAAGCACTCAGAACTTTTACCAAAGATTAGGGTTTTGTGGGTTTGGGCTACGAATATTTTTCTAAAATTTATTTCCCCCTTGATCTCCAATTTTTCTTAAACAGAAATCAAACGAGTCCAAAAACAATGCACAATGGTTAAATTTTTTTACCCTTTTCATAAAATAAACAAAACATTTGTTTTTTCATGGGTATAGGTTAAACCCCCATAAAATAAGGACATGAAAAATTAAAGAATGCAGGGGGCAATTTTTAGTTTCACCCAACCCAACGATTTTTGAGTGGCCCTTTTGTGTTTCTGGGGGAAAAAGTGTAGTAAATTTTAAATTTATGTTTTTACATCACTTCCCCGCAACTTGAAAACTAAGCATTTTTCGACGGGGAAATGATGTTGAACCTCAAAACAATTGAAAATCTGTTATTGAAAAAGATAAAAACTTAAAAAATGGGCCAAAAAGCTTTTAAACCTACAAACGGAAGTCAGTTTTTCGTTTTTAGGTTTTTTTTTTCCAAAAAAAACGGCTTTAAAAGGTTTCCCTGGGGTCTTTACTGGTCAAGTAACCCCTTTTCAGGGGACCTCCCTTAACATTTGAGGCGAAAAACAAAAAATTTTTTCCATACACATTTAATGTCTATTTAACAACACTTTTTGTTTTAATTTTTTCACAGTACAAATCAAAATAACGTGTAAAAAATACAGAAAAAATTTGGGGGAGGAATCTTTCCCCTACTCACCCATTTGCGGGAAAAAAACAGCTGTTCTGATGTAAACCCAAAGGGGGTGTTGAGTGTTTGGGCCCTCTATGGTTTTTGGGTTTTTTATTTTTTTTTTATTTTTTTTTTCATTATTTATTTTTTTTTTTGATTAATTTTTAAAAAAAACCAAATTTTTCCCCCCCCAAACACTTGAACTTTTTTTGGTAGGGAACCCCCTTTTCCCCTTTCCCCCATGTGCGCAGTTTGATGGCCCCCGAACCCCTTTGGGCCGCGGGGGGCCCCCCCAAAAGCGCGGGGGGCCCAGGGAAAAGCCTAGTTCGCCTATGCGGTAACCGGGCCCCGCTGAAAAGTTTATGAACCAAAAAGCAGTGAGTGAACTCCCGCATGACATCGCCTTTCTTTTTCTGTTTTGATTTTCCACTGTAAAAGTAGTAAACAAGCCTTCTATTTGTATTTTTCGTAATATCTTCCCTTTCCTTTTGGGTCGATCCCGAATGTTTCCCCTTTCATTCAGGAAATTTTTGCAATCCCAGTTTGGGGTTTTTCGCTCCCCCATGAATGATTTACTACTGAAAATTTAGCATTATGCTGATTTCAACTCACCTTGGTGTGGTCCAGGCTGATAACCTGGACCTTGGTGACGTCATAGATGTTGCAGGTGAAGGGTGAACCACCGACGCTCTCACCGTCCATGATGACGTTAATGGTGTGGGGACCCACCTCCAGGGGTTGGAACTCTGCTGTCAGCTTATTAGGCAGCTCACCACTCAGCTTGACCGGCACGTGCGCCCCAACGGAGACGTCACCTGTACCAAACACTCAAATTTACCATAGTAACCATACTGCATTTTAAAAGGAAACAAAAAATTTGCAAGCTATGGAAAGAAAGGGGCAGGGGGAAAGAACATTATAGCTTATAAATGTTGAATGCTAAATCTATATAGATTGCCCTCACAATATATTCCTAGGTCCAGACTATGTATGACATGGTAGCAAGAAGGCACAACAGTTCATAGCTTATAATTGAGAGGGCGGCGTCTACTGACCTGGACAACACAATCTGTGACATCAGCACTGGGGAGGATCAATTGTGATGACTGCAGGTCGAGCCAGAGAGGACATCTTGAGTCCCGCACCAGATATCACTACCTGGCTGCTGTCACTCACACGACACTTGAAAGGCGACCCTGTCAGTATTCAAGGAGGGTAAGAGTACACAGGTAGGCCATGACACCGCCAGCTAATTGCAATATTCAAATACTAACACATCCCTAATTTCACTAAAGTGAAAAAAACTCCACAACTATTGTTCACTATATACTATACACAAAGCTAAGCTGTTCCACCAACTTTACCTAGACCTATACTTAAAACGCTGCAGCAGTTACTGTGTAAACCACAGAAATACCCGGCCACACAGGTTTAGGGTGCCCTCTGCGATTGTGTGAAATGTTATTTGATCTATTACGGTTTATGATAGATTAAGTAACTCTCTCTTCAATTCATATATGCTATCGCGATGTAGGTGAAAGTGTAGGGATGCCACCTAGTAGGCCTCTGTTCGACCACACGTACGCCTGTTTGGAAGGAGGAGCGAGTTTAAGGAAGAAATACGAAAGTTGTAAGAGTTACAAGTGGAGTCCTCTACGAGGTCAGCCTTTGCTGTTGCTGATAAACATAAATGACATACTGGCAGATGCTTTATCTTGTATGTATCACTATCTGCTAAGGATGCAAAAAATAATGAGAATAATATTTACTGGAGAGACTCCAAGACTCCAAAGGCTACATGGTCAAGCAAACAGAAATAACTATTATTAAATGTAAAATAATGAAACAAAGAGAGAGAGAGAGAGAGAGGGGAAGGGGAGAGGAGAGAGAAAACTCGAACATCTGATATAGGGTGTATGTGCTACCTAGTTAATCAAAGTGTAATTAACCATTAACTTCGACGGTATTTGT
>NW_026472654.1:0-10544 GCF_026875155.1 Cherax quadricarinatus
GCCCTGGGGGTTAAACCCCGGCCTTACCCGGGGTTTTAAATTTTATTTTAATTTTTAAAGGGGAAGTATTCCTTTCAAAAAGGCCCTTTTTTTTAAAAACCCGTCCCCCGTGTAAAACCGGGGGGGGTTTTTTTTTCCCCCTTATGAAAAAAAGGAGGGCCCCGGGGGGAAAAAAAACCGGGGGGGCCCAAAATCTTTTTCCCATTTTTCCCCTTTTAGGGAAACCCCCCCCCAAAATTTCCAAAAAGGGGGGGAAAAAATTTTTTATTAGGGTCATAGCATGGCTGCTGGTGCGGTTTGCCCCCAAAAGGGTTTCAAATGATTGGGGGGGGGTTTGGGGGGTTTACGGGCAGACAAAAAAAATTTTTCCCCGGATTTTTTGGATTTTTTTTTTGCAATTTTGCCCCCGGGGGTTTTTTTCAATCCCCTTTTAAAAACCCCAAAAAAGCCAGGGCCCCCAAAGGGGTTTTGGGGGGAGGAAAAAAGGCTGAAGGGGTTTTTTTTAGTGGGAAAATAACCAGGTTCCCCCCAGAACCGTGGGCAAAGGAAAAATTTTCCCCCCCAAATCCCTTGGGGTGACGGGGAGGAAGGAAGGAAATTTTTTAGCCAAGGGGGGGAAAAGTTTTAAAAAGGGGGGGGAAGGGGAAAGAGAAGGTCCTGTCTAGAAGGATCCGGGAAACCCCAAAAAAAAGGGTTTGGGGGAAGAAGAGTAAAAGGGTTTTTGGTTGGGGTCGGAAATTTTGCGGGGGAAGGAGGTCCTAGCTTTTTTTTTTGGTTTCATTTTTCCACGAGGGTTTCCCCAGAAGTTCCGAAAAAAATTTTTTAAAAAAGGGGTTGGAGGGAAGAAATAGGAAAGTTGGTTTTTGGGGTAAAGTTAAAAAGGTTTGTGTCTTCCCCCCCGGTTTGTATCCTTTTATTTTCATCGGGAGGATGCTTTGGGAAGAAAAAAGGGGGGGGGGCCCCCCCCCCTTTTGGGTTTTGTTTTTTTTTAAAGAGAGGGGGGGGGAAAATTTTTGGGGCGTTTTGGGGATTTGTAGAGGTGTGTTTGGTGCGTTGAGAGGCATGTTTCAGCTTGTAGAGGCCCGCAAGGGCTTACTACATTGCATGCCTTGAGTGATGTGTCCCTGTAAGCAAAAAAGGTAGTCAAGTTAACGCCCGGAAGTGACAGATTTTGTGATGGGATGTAAAAGCGGGGGTGTAGCTGTTTCTGAGTCGACAGGGAATGGAGGATCACGTTTCCCGTAGTTAAAATGGGAATGCTGGATTTACTGCATTGGTTTTGACCCCCCATTTTTTCCCAGAGGCTATCTTGTGCCTCATTTTGTGTTTTGTGTGTAGTGTTCTAAATTTTGGGGTGAAGGTGAGTTGTGTAATGTGTCTGCATAGGCTGTGTGTGGGTTGTGGTAAACAGGGTTGGGAAAGTCGTTGGTATAAAATTAGGGGAGGGGAGAGGACAGACCCCGGGGTACTCCAGCATTTAGGTGAAATGTCGATAACAGCCTTGGAATTTGATTCCATGGTACGGCCCCTCTAGGAAGTTGCAGAGGGTTTATGAGTATGGAGGCAGGTTTAAGTTATGCAAGGTTTTTACAACAAATTATATGTGGGCGAAACCAAAAGACCTTCAAACACGTTTTTTCAGAACACCCAAAACGCAAACAGGGCTGACGATAAAAGGGAAAGCCTGGTGTAAAAACTCGCAATTCCCCAACCATTTTTAATTAACTACAAAACTCAAGATTTCAGCCACAGAAAAACAAAACTTTAAAACAGAAGAATCCTGGAAACATCGCTCATCTCTATAACCAACAAATTTAAACCGAACAATGGCTTCTATTTAAAATGACAAAATAAACAACAGATAGGTATTTTATTTTGAAAAGTTTCGCCACACAATAGGGGTTTTCAGTCAGTTCGGGAAAAATTGATACAAGAAAAAGATTATTTGAAAGACACGTAAGCAAACATATAACATATTTTTTAGAAAACGTTTTTGGTCCTTTGGGGCCCTTGATCACTTCCCCAGGCCCCAAACGTTTTCTAATAAATTGTTTATAGTGTTTGCTTACGTGTCTTTCCCAAACCCCAAATTGTTGGTTTTTTTATTTAAACCAAAGGGTTTTACCCCCAAGCAGAAGAAACTTGAAAACGATGGGAAAACAGCCATCACCCTTAAAAATTTTGAGGTTTGGCAGTCCCTCCCCGTCTGGAGAAGAAACATTGTTCCATAGTATGAAAAAATAAAGGAGTAGAAGGGGGCATTGTTCCATGTCCTTGGAACCAAAAAATTTTTTCTACAAAAGGGGGCAAATTGGGGGGGGGGGGGGTTCCCTTGGGGGGCTTTTGGGGGACTGGGGGGGCCACCTCAAAAAAATTAAAAGGGGGAAAGATTTCCCTCCCTCTTCAAGATTTTTCTGCTTCCCAACAACTCTTTTTACTCGATGAACAATTAAAAAGGTATAAAATACCGAAAAGATTGTTAAGTAAGACAAATATCAACGTTAGGTATCTTTATTTTGAAACGTTTCGGGCCACACAGAAAGGGTTCTTCAGGGCGAGTACAGAAAAATTTATAGAAGCAGAAGACACTTAAGACGATGTAATCAGTCCCTCAAACCCCTTAAAAATTTTGAGGTGGTCGGTTTCCCCCAGTCTGGAGAAGGGGCTTGTTTCCCTAGGGCTGAAACAAAATGGAATGAAGTGACAGGATGGGGCCTTTTTAAAAGGGGGCCAGGGGGTTTAGCGTAGGTTGATTTTTTGGGGGGCAGGGCCCTCTCCCAAACCCAAACCGTTCTCACTAGTTTGAGGTTGTTTGAAGTGATGGGCTGTACCAAAATACCCTTGTTTGCAGTTTCTGACAGGGAA
The DNA here is from genome assembly GCF_026875155.1 of Cherax quadricarinatus. NCBI lineage: Eukaryota > Metazoa > Arthropoda > Malacostraca > Decapoda > Parastacidae > Cherax > Cherax quadricarinatus. The sequence goes on from NW_026472654.1 coordinate 2,866, forward strand.
AAACATTAAAAAAGGTTTTAAAATAAACAGGGGTTTTTAGGTAAGACCATATCAAAAGTTAAGGGAACTTTATCTTTTTCCCACATCGTCTTCAAGTGTCTTCTGCTTCAAACAATTTTCGTATCGACTAAGAACCCACTGTGTAGGGCCCAAACTTTTTGAAAAAAAGATCCCAACTGTTGCCCCCTGTTTTACCTAACAACCTGTCCCGGGATTTTTTTAAAACCCTTTAAATTTTTCATTCTTATAAACATAGGCCCGAACCCCTCGCCCCAAAAAAACTTCATCGCTACCCCCATAAGAAAAATAAACACTGCGAAGGCTACCACAAATTGTCCAATACCCCCCCAAGCTACCCAAGACTCAAAACCCCAAAAAAGTGGTCATCAGATTGTAAAAAAGTTTTTTTGAATTTCCGACAATATGTAAAGTAAAAGGAAAAACAGTGCAACTAAAAGTGACCTTTAATTTTGGCAACGTTTCGCCTCCAGGACTTTATCAAGCTGATAAAGCCCCCTGGGGAACGAAAAATTTGCCACAATAAAATGTCACATTTGTTGCACTTGTGCCCCCTTTTTAAATTTACTTAGGAACATTTAGATTCAGCCTTCTTTCCCCTGAAACCCCAACATTCTGAACCTGATATAATCTCCGTACCCCCACGCCGGTAAACTGTGTGTGACTTGAAAAAGCCCCTGTGTGGGCGGAAAAGTTGTCAAAAACGGAAACACAATTTAAAATGCATATTCGTTAAACCCTTGTTGGGTATTTGATACCATTTTTTCATCGGGCCCGTTTCTACTGCGCAGGTGTGATTTAAACCCGCCTAGCATGGTCAGTTTTCCCGCTGCAGGGGTGACCAGGACCCGCCAACATGGGGCAGTACCCGCTGCAGGTGGGCCAGGCCTTTCCTTGCATCGGGCAGAAATACTGCTGCAGATGGTGGCCCCCGGGGCCTATCTAGGTTTGGGGCCCGTTTTTTCCCTCTGCAGGTTTGACCAGGACCGCCTTTTCGGGGCAGAACTCCTGCGCCCGGCGGACCCGGACCTTTCCAAAACATAGGTCAGTACTTCTGCTGCAGGTGTGACCCGAAAACCCGCCCTAGCATGGGCAGTACTCCTGCTGCAGGTGGACCAGGGGCTTGCCTAGCATGGGGCAGGGACTTTCCCTTTCTGCAGGGGTGACCAAAGGGGGGGGGGGGGGGGGGGGGGGGGGGGGGTTTTGGGGGGGGGGGGGGGGGGGGGGGGGGGGGGTGGACCCGGGGGGGGGGGGGGGGGGGGGGGGGGTTTGGGGGGGGGGGGGGGGGGGGGGGGGGTGGGTTTGGGGGGGGGGAAACCCGGGCCTGCCTTTGCATGGGCAGAATCTGCCCCGATTTTTGACCGGGCCTGGCCCAGCATGGGTCCCGTACTCCTGCTGAGTTTTGGGCCCGGACCTTTCCAAACGGTCAGTACTCGCTGGGTTTGACCAGGACCTGCCAGCATGGGTCAGTACTCCGCTGCAGTTTTGGCCAAGGGCCTGCCTAGCATGGCCCGTACTCCTTTCTGGAAAGTGGCCGGGCCTGCCAAACAAAGGGTCAGTACTCCTGCGTAGTTGACCAGGACCTGCCCCATTCCCCATCCCCCGGCCTTTTTTGGCCAAAGGGCCCGCCTTTGCAAGGGTCCCTTTCTCCTGCGTTTGTGGCCAAAGGGCCTGCCCAGCATGGGTCCCTTTCTCCCGCTGTAGGTTTTGACCAAAACCTGCCCAGCAAGGGTCAGTTTCTCCCCTGCAGGGGTGGCCGGGGGCCTGCCTAGCATGGGCCCTACATGCTTTCAGGTGTGGCCAGGAAACCCGCCCAAACATGGGGCCCGTACTCCTGCGAAAGGGGTGACCGGACCTGCCAGCATGGGCAGTACTCCTGCGCAGGGTTGGGTGACCGGGCCTGCCTAGCAAGGGGCCCGTACCCTGCTTTCCAAATTTTTTGGCCAGTAAACCAAACCTCTCTGGGTCGGGCTTTAAACCCCTTATTTTAAAAACCTCAGCATTAATCTACTAACCCCGAAATTTTGGAGGACCCCTACAAAGGGAACGGAGGTTAACCAAACCCTTTCCGGCCGGGGGGGGGGGCCCCGCCTTGGTCCCGGTTTTTTTTCCCGGCCAGTGCGGGTGACCTTTACCCGGGCCACATGGGGATGACTTTAAAGGGGTTTGGGGCCGGCCTCCCTTTAAAGGGGGCCCGAGGGCATTTCTGCCCTTAAATTTTCTTTTTGTTTAATACAAAAAATTAATTTTTTTCCGCCTTGGCCCTTTCCGCCCCCCTTTTTAAAACCCCAAACATAAATTTTAAGTGTCAATCCCGAATTTTTACCAAAATTTTAAAATAATTTAATCCCAAAATTTTTTTTTCCGTTGGGTTCCCGGATTTTCGAAAATTATTATACCAATTTTGTCCCCTTTTTCCCAAAAAGGAGGTTGGGGAAAAGGGGAAGGGGTCGGTTTTCATAAAAACCCCGGTAAGGGCGAACTTTAGGGGGTCCCAACCCCTTTAAGTTTTCCTCGATAAGTTTTACCAATGGGCCCCTTATGACCCCGTTTATGTTTTCTAAAAATTTTTTTGCCAAAAAACCAAAGGGAAAAAAATTTTTACCCCAAAAATTTCGCAAAAAAATTTGCCTAACGGAATAAAATTATATGGGTTAAAAAAATTTTAAATTTTTAAATTTTAGGCGGATTTTTGGGCTACCCCAAATTTCGCTTGTTATAAAAAGGAGGATTGGAAGGCAAAGGCCAAAAATTTTGGGTTTTTCCTAAACTCCCCCTGGTGGGGAATTTTTTTTTTTGGAAACCCCATTGGGACCTTGTACCATGTTCCTTTCTTTTAATCCCTTCCATTTTTTGCCTTATTGGGGGGAGGGGGGGTTCCTAGCCCCTTTAAAAACCCCTTCCTTTGGAAAAGGGAAACTTTTTTTGTTCCTTTCCAAAAATTTTGGGGAAAAAAAATGAGGGTTCAAACCGAAAAAAGCCGGCTTGGGAAAAAATTTCCCCAAAAATTTTTTCTTCAAAAGGGGGGGTTTTTGGGGGGTTTTGGGGCAAAATTATTTAATTTAATTTTTATTTAATTTTTTTTTATAATTATATAAAATTAATTTTTTAATTTAAATTTTTTTTATATATATATATATAAAAAAATATAAAAAATTTTAAAAAAATATATAAAAATTTTAAAAATAAAAATTTTAAAATATATATAAAAAAATAAAATATAAAAATAATTTTTATATTATATATAAAAATAAAAGTCGTGCCCAATAGGGAGAAAATTGCGATCTTGGTTTAAAAAACAAAACCCCCATCCCTTTCCCCAAAAGGGGCAAATGAAAATTTTGTAGCAATAATTTTGCCCCAAAAACAATTTTTGGGAAACCAAAAGAAAAAAATAAATTTTACTGTGGTTTTTTTTGTATTAAATTTTTGTAAACAAATTTTAAAATTTTATTTGTTGGGGGTTTGGCAAAAAAAATTGTTCTTTTTATAATAAGGTTGGTAAGTTTTCTAAGAATTTTTTTGGAGGGAAAAAAAAATTTTTTTCATTACCCTTAAAAGAAAAAAAATTAACTTTTAAAAGTATAAGAGAAAATTTTAGAAGGACTTAATTTTAAATGAGTTTTTATAAAAGACCGTTTTACAAATTCGGCAGAATATATATAAATAAATATTTAAAAAATTTTTAAAATATATATATATATATAAATAAATAAAAAATATTTTAAATAAAAAATGTTTTAAGTATATATATAATTTTTGTAAAATAAATTTTTTTTGGGTTAATTTTTAATGCTATTAAAATTTTGGTAAAAATTTGGCTTAAATTTTTTCCGGGGACTTGTGCCTCCCAAGGGGGAAAGGCCCCCCTTTTTGGGTAGCGCCCCCCATTTTTAAGGGCCCATAAAATGACCAGAATCAAAACAGCATGATAAGACATTGCAACTTTTTTGGTTCTTATTGCTGTCGAAACGTGTCGTCTGCGCGGCAGGCTTTATTTTCTGACTCTAGACATGCGTCTGTATTCGACTGATGATGCCTGCTGAGCAGGCGAAACGTTTTCCGGAATAAAAGTGGACGTATATTTCGCATCTGTGTCTTAGTATTGGATGTGTGAAAAATCGTGTTGTCAGCAATGGGGTTTTGAAACCGTTTCGCCCAAGCGGTGGGTTTCTTTCAGTCAGATAGAGAATAAATTAAAAGGCACCCAGTAGTGTGGTGAGGTGATCCCATCAGTCCTTAACCATGATGGAATAAATTCTGAGGTTGTCGTCCTCAGACTGGAGAAAACAGTTTCAAGGTTGTCAGCCCCTCAGTCTGGAGTAACAGATTTCATGGTTGTCAGTCCCTCAGACTGGAGTAACAGATTCCATGGTTGTCGCCCCTCAGATCTGGAGAAACAGATTTATGGTTGTCAGTCCCTCAGACTGGGAGTAACAAGATTCACATGGTTTTTGTCCCTCAGACTGGAGAAAACAGATTTCATTGGTTGTCAGTCCCTCAGAAAAGGAGTAATAGATTTCAAGGTTGTCAGTCCCTCAGATGGAGTAACAGATTTCATGGTTGTCAGTCCCTCAGACTGGAGAAACACATTTCAGGGTTTTTCAGCCCCTTTCAGACTGGAGTAACAGATTTCATGGTTCATTTCCCTCAGACTGGAGTAACAGATTTCATGGTTGTCAGTCCCTCAGACTGGAGTAACAGTTTTTCATGGTTGTCGTCCCTCAGACGGGAAAGGTAACAGATTTCAGGGTTGTCGTCCCTCAGACTGGAGTAACGATTTCATGGTTGTCAGCCCCTCAGACTGGAGAAAACAAGATTTCATGGTTGTCAGTCCTCAGACTGGAGAAACAGATTTCAGGTTGTCGTCCCTCAGACTGGAGAAACAGATTTCAAGGTTGTCAGCCCCTCGGGACTGGAGTAACAGATTTCAAGGTTTTGTCAGTCCTCAGACTGGAGTAACAGATTTCATGGTTGTCAGCCCCTCAGACTGGAAAAACATTTCAGGGTTGTCAGCCCCTCAGACTGGAGTAAACAGATTTCATGGTTGTCAGTCCCTCAGGACTGGAGTAACAGATTTCTGGTTGTCAGCCCCTCAGTCTGGAGAAAACAGATTTCATGGTTGTCAGTCCCTCAGACTGGAAGAAACAGATTTCATGGTTGTCAGTCCCTCAGACTGGCAGAAACAGATTTTCAGGTTTTTCAGTCCCTCGGGACTGGAGAAACAGATTTCAAGGTTGTCAGTCCCTCAGACTGGAGTAACAGTTTTCAAGGGTGTCAGTCCCTCAGATGGAGTAACAGATTTCATGGTTGTCAGCCCCTCAGACTGGGGGGTAACACATTTCGGGGTTGTCAGTCCTCAGATGGAGAAACCCAGATTTCGGGTTTGTCAGTCCCCCCAGATGGAAGTAACAGATTTAAAGGTTGTCAGTCCCTCAGACTGGAGAAACAGATTTAAGGTTGTCAGTCCCTCAGACTGGAGAAACAGTTTTCAAGGTTGTTCAGTCCCTCAGACTGGAGAAACAGATTTCATGGTTGTCAGTCCCTCAGACTGGAGTAACAGTTTCAAGGTTGTCAGTCCCTCAGACTGGAGAAACTAGATTTCATGGTTGTCAGTCCCTCAGACTGGAGTAACAGATTTATGGTTGTCAGTCCCTCAGCCTGGAAAGAAACGATTTCATGGTTTTTCAGTCCCTCAGACTGGGAAGTAACAGATTTCAAGGGTTGTCAAGTCCCTCAGACTGGAAAGAAAAGATTTCAAGGTTGTCAGTCCTCAGACTGGAGAAAACAGATTTCAAGGTTGTCAGTCTCTCAGACTGGAGTAACAGATTTCAAGGTTGTCAGTCCCTCAGACTGGAGAAACAGATTTCAAGGTTGTCAGTCCCTCAGTCTGGAGTAACAGATTTCATGGTTGTCGTCCCTCAGACGGGGAGTAACATTTTTCAAGGTTGTCAGTCCTCAGACTGGGGAAACAAGATTTAAAGGGTTTGGGTCAGTCCCTCAGCCTGGGGTAAAGATTTCAGGGTTGTCAGTCCCTCAGACGGGAAAGTAACAGATTTCGGGTTGTCAGTCCCTCAGACTGGAGTAACAGTTTCAAGGTTGTCAGTCCCTCAGTCTGGAAGTAACAGATTTCAAGGTTGTCAGTCCCTCAGACTGGAGAACAGATTTCAAGGTTTGTCAGTCCTCGGATGGAGTAACAGATTTCAGGGTTGTCAGTCCCTCAGACTGGGAAACAGATTTCAAGGTTGTCAGTCCCTCAGCTGGAGTAACAGATTTCATGGTTGTCAGTCCCTCAGACTGGAGAAACAGATTTCAGGGTTGTCAGTCCCTCAGACTGGAGAAACAGATTTCAGGGTTGTCAGTCCCTCAGACTGGAGAAACAGATTTCAGGGTTGTCAGTCCCTCAGCCGGGGTAACAGATTTCAGGGTTGTCAGTCCCTCAGACTGGAGTAAACAGATTTCAGGGTTGTCAGTCCCTCAGACTGGAGTAACAGATTTCAAGGTTGTCAGCCCCTTTCAGTCTGGAGAAACAGATTTCAGGGTTGTCAGTCCCTCAGACTGGAGAAACAGATTTCAGGGTTGTCAGTCCCTCAGACTGGAGAAACAGATTTCAGGGTTGTCAGTCCCTCAGACTGGAGAAACAGATTTCAGGGTTGTCAGTCCCTCAGACTGGAGAAAATTTACCCCTCTAGTCTAGAGCGAAACGGTCGTCACAATAGCACTCATTTTGAAAGTAAAATTTTTCCTTAGGAAAGAAAATAATGACAAACAGATTTTCGGGTTTGTTTTAAAAAGTAATAGAAAAGCCCCAACGTAAACAGGAAAATTAAAAACGGGAAATGACTTAATTGGAAAAAAAAAACAGTAGATTGACAAACAGGAAAAAAAACTGACAAAAACGGGAAAATCAGCTAGAAATAGGAAAAATAGGTTGGAAAAAACGGAAAATTTGGCACAGAAGAAAAGGGCAAAAAATACCAAAAAGTGGCTATAAAACAGGAAAAACGGAAAGAAAAAAAACAGAGACGATAAAAGGAAAAAACTCAAAAACAGGAAGATGATAATGAAAAACGGGAGAAACGGAAATTTAAAGTAAAAGCAACAGTTAAAACAGGACAAAGAGGGAAAAAACGGCAATAAAAACGGAACCAACAGGCACTGGCGGACGATTAACATTTTTAATAACAGTAAAATTTGCCTCCAGCCTATTTTGTGGACAGCTGTTGACGGTACACATGTGTGCGTCTCTTTATACAACACACACACAACCACACACACCACACACACACACACACACACACACACACACTCACAAAACCCCGGGCAGGACAGATAGGGGGGACATGATAACCACATATAAAATACTGGAGGTACAGACAAGATGGACGGGAGACAGGATGTTCCAGAGAGGGAACGCAACAAGGGGACACAGCAACAAGGGGACCAGCAACAAGGGGACACAGCAACAAGGGGCACAGCAAAAGGGGGGCACAGCAACAAGGGGGACACAGCAACATGGGGACACAGCAACAAGGGGACACAGCAACATGGGGACACAGCAACAAGGGGGACACAGCAACAAGGGGACACAGCAACAAGGGGACACGCAAAAGGGGACACGCAACATGGGGCACAGCAACAGGGGGCACGCAACTGGGGAC
>NW_026472655.1:0-11785 GCF_026875155.1 Cherax quadricarinatus
AATTTTCTGAATTTCTAATTTAGTTACCTCTTGGGGTACCTTGATGATTCTGAAGAGCTCCTGATCCATGGAGTTGGAATAGTCATCTCTTCAGTTAAATCTGATTACTTCACTCCTCCTACCCCCCTATTATGAATATATTGACCTTCCGTTACCAGCTTCCCCATGACTATAATTGTATTAGTTTATTTTAGTATAACTCCTTCAGTTCTATAGAACTGGAATTTTAAGGCATTACCTGGGGTATACCTGAAGAGGGTTTCGGAGGTCAGTGCCCCACTTCCCGGTCCGTGACCAGGCTTCATGGTGGATCAGGGCCAGATCAACCCGACTGTTACTGTTGGTATCACGCAACCCGACGTACGAACCCCAGCCCGGTTGGTCAGGTACTGACTTCAGGTGCCTATCCAGCACTGCCTTAAAGACAGCCAGGGGTCTATTGGTAATCCCCTTATGTGTGCGGGGAGGCAGTTGAAAAGTCTGGGGCCCCTGACACTTACTGTGTTGTCTCTTATTGGGCTTGTGGCGCCCCTAGTTTTCATTGGGGGGATGTTGCATCGTCTGCTGAGTCCTTTGCTTTCATAAGGGGTGATTTTCATGTACAGATTTGGTTCTAATTGCTCTTGGATTTTGCAAGTGCATATAATCATGTATCTCTCCTGCCTGCATTCTAAGGAGTACAGGTTGAGGAACTTCAAACGATCTCAGTAATTGAGGTGTTTTATTGCACTTATGTGTACCATGAAGATTCTCTGTACATTTTCTAGGTCAGCAATTTCACTTGCCTTGAAAGGTGCTGTTAGTGTGCAACAATATTCCAACCTAGATAGAACAAGTGACCTGAAGAGTGTCATCATGGGCTTGCCAGCCCTAGTTTTGAAGGTTCTCATTATCCATCCTGTCATTTTTCTAGCAAATGCGATTGATACAATGTTGTGGTCTTTGAGTATTATGTATGGATTTTTAATACAAAAATCTGGCAAGTGCAATTTCCAAGAATCTATCGTCTTAATTTTGTGCAAGAATTATAAAGATGGTCGATTTTCGGGAATTTGATGCTGTTTTGGATCATATATTTGGTTGAAGCAGGAAACTTCAGCTGCAATATGTGCTTATGAGTGAGGAATCTGTTCACATGTTTAAATCTTATTTATAAGAATAATAAGAAAAAGAAGTTTATTTCAGTATAATACATGTTGTACAAAGGAGTATTACAGTTGGGTGTACATGCCGAAAGACCCTTTATGTGCAGAGCATTTCAGACAAGCTTTACACTTAACATTAATAAGGCAATAACAGTATGAGTAATTTTGTACATATGGTCACTTAGGTGAGTGTAATAAGCACATCTCTTTTCCAGAGGTTATGATCTTCATGATCATACTACAATGGAACCTTGAAAATCGAACGTACCAAATATTGAACGTTTCGAAAATAAGACCATTTTTTCGGACAAACTGTGCTACCAAAAATTGAACGCGTTTCAAATTTCGGACCGCCGGGTACGAGACCTGTCCAAATGGCCCGCTCTGTCCGCGTCCCCGCGCAGGCGCCGTGAGAAGTCTAGCTTTGTTTATGCTTAAGTGAACACTAACCTGCGCTCTCATTCACACATTTTACTATTATTTCGTTGTGTTTAGTGCTTGTGGGACTGTGAAATAAGCTGCCATGGGCCCAAAGAAACTTGCTAGTGGCACCCCTGTGGTAAAGAAAGTGAGAAACACCATAGATGTGAAGAAGGAAATAATACAGAAGTATGAGAGTGGTGTGAGACTTGTTGAGCTTGCCAGGATGTATGGGAAAAACAAGTCGACCATCGGTTCTATCCTGGCAAAGAAAGAACAAATCAAGGAAGCTGATGTTGTGAAAGGTGTTAATATGCTAACCATATGCTAGCAATATCAGACCACAGCTGAGAAACTTGCTTCAGAGGAGGAGGAAGAGGGAGTGGATGAGGTGCCTTCTTCAAAGATTAAGGAGATTTGTGCCAAGTGGAATGATGTCCAAATGTTTGTGCAGAAGTACCACCCTGAGCAAGCTGAAACAAGCCATCTTTGCAACAAGTTCAGTGACAGAACCATGTCCCACTTGAGGGAAATGTTAAAGAGGCACCAGAAACAGAGGACTGTGGACAGTTATTTTGTGAGACAGGGGTCCAGTGACTCTCAAGCTGGTCCTAGTGGCAATAAAAGACAGAGAAGGGAAGTAACCCCAGAGAGGGCTTTACCTGAAGTCCTCAGGAAGGAGATTCTCCTTCCAAACACTAACCCCAACTCCCTCTCTCCTCCTCCCTATCTTTCCCGATGCCATCACCAATCTTCAGTAAAGGTAAGTAAAAATGTTATTTTATTTTTAATATTATATGTATGTATTATTTTATATGTAGTTATTTTATATGTATGTAAAACCGTAATTAATCTCTATAAAATGTATTTTTTGTGTGAATATTTTTGGGTTTTCTGGAACAGATTAATTGTATTTCCATTATTTCTTATGGAAAATATTGATTCGAATTTCAGACTTTTCAAAATTAGAACTAGCTCCTGGAACGGAAATTTAAATTCGATTTTTGAGGTTCCACTGTATCACTTTTAAAAATAAACTCGTATTTCTTTGTTGCCGTCATTGTTGTTGTATTTATGGCTTGATGTGTGATTGCTTGTGAATTTCTCCAAAGAATAGGCACTGAAGAATTACCAAATCCCAAATTAAATTATTATTATTATTATTATTATTATTATTTCAAGACAGGTCTCCTAGCCCCTTTTTCTGGCCTGCTTGCCACCCCTGAGTTATTCCAATATACAGTAACTTGTGGAGTTACCTCTGTTTTTTACTCTTAATAGACCATGAATTTCAAGTTTACAAATAAAAGGGTCAAAAATGTGGAATAACTTGCCAGATGAATAGTATAAAAAATAATAAGTTATTGCTTACACCATTCTCCTTAAATATTAATTTTAGTTGCACCTCCAATGCATTTATTTATTTATTTATTTGTCTTTGCAAACAGTACATTGAGATTGTGTATATACAATAGTGGGTTGCAATGCAAAGAGAGCCTCTATTATGCCTAGGCATTATGGGCATACAGCCTCTCCTCACCTAGCGACGTACTCGTTTACTGAGAGCTTGGACTTACGACGGGCTCTGACCAGTATGCATACCTAAATACATGTAATGTATATTAGAGCTGATTTTCTCTATTCTGTTTATTACGATATACAGTACACTACTGTATAAACATTTAAAAATATACTAAAAATGTTATAAATGGTGCAAGGGCGACATTAAAGCAATGTCAAATATGGTTGACATGAACCCACTACAGTGGACCCCCGCATAACGATTACCTCCGAATGTGACCAATTATGTAAGTGTATTTATGTAAGTGCGTTTGTACGTGTATGTTTGGGGGTCTGAAATGGACTAATCTACTTCACAATATTTCTTATGGGAACAAATTCGATCAGTACTGGCACCTGAACATACTTCTGGAGTGAAAAAATATCGTTAACCGGGGGTCCACTGTACCATTATAGTATGCTCCTCGTTTAGTGACGAATTCATTTATCAGTGTAGTATTGGGAACAGAACTCCATCGTTAAATGAGGAAAGACTATTAAAATTATCATTTTGTTTTTTTAAAATGCTCTTGATATTGAAACTTATACAGTATTTAAAATGTCTTGTACTAAATACTCAGTTCTCATTAAAATTTGTATTTTTCATGTAATATTTTTTTACATTTAGTGTGTTATGTATTCAGTAGCCTGAAATACATAATGCATTCAGTAGTTTCATGTTCATACACTATATGCATATGGTACAAAATAAATTTTTTTGTGTTTTATTTCAGATATTAATTTAGTAGTAAGATACTTCTTGGCTGGATCAATACTATGGGCAGGACTGACTCTTGGTTTTAGTGTTGTTGCCAGCAGTGATAGTCATGGTGTTGTCCATGCGATGGCACATTGTCGATGAACATCCCACTACCAAGTGCTACTGGGTGGCACACGTTTGTCTCTGGGGTATAATGCATCGGTAAGTTTCTCCTAGGTAACAGTATTTTAATATTTACATTTTTTTTTATTAATTACCACCTATTTTATTCTGCAGTGACTAACTTTAATTAAAACCTCAGTTTAAAACATGGAAATCTCAGTGAATAATAGGGAAGGAAAGGGGGGAGGTTGTTCCTGAAAACTCTAGGGCAGTGTTCAGGAAGGCATGTTACCCCTTAGACCTATTATTTAAATTTTTGAAATGGTTTAAAGCAAAAAGGGTTTCTGGCCCAAACATGCGTGGCTATATACTGTGCAAGTACTGTATTAATGACTGTGTATACTGTACAAGTACTGTATTAATGGAATGTGTATACTTTACAAGTACTACATTAAGGACTATGTTTTACCATACACATACTATACTGTTAACTGTATATACTGTACAAGTACTATTTTAAATGACTGTATACTGTACTAGTACTATTTTAAAACCCTTCAGCTGTCCAAACATAGATCTACATTTGCCTGCTAGCTCTCGAACGTAGACCTATGTTTCATTATACATGCTTTCAAATGAAAAAAAAATGTGATCTACGTTCAGAGCACTAGCGGTGCAAACGTAGATCTACGTTTGGACAGTTTAAGGGTTAATGACTATATATACTGTGCAAGCAACTGCCCGGGGAAACTACCGTCCTACCAAGTTGAGTGAAAAATGGAAACCTGTACTTGTTTTAACATGATGGTAGGATTGCTGGTGTAAACATACAAGATTTCAGGTATGTCTCACTACTTCTAATTACACTTAAGCCACACAACACATGCTGTACAGTTTATATATACACACACACACCTCTGAGTTTTCTTCTTTTATTCTTACTAGTTCTTGTTCTTGTTTATTTTCCCCTTATCTCTATGGGGAAGGGGAAACAGAATTCTTCCTCATAAAACCATGCATATCATAAAAGGTGACTAAAATGCATGGAGGAAGGGGCTAGTAACCCTTTCTCCAGTATAAATTTACTAAATTTAAAAAGAAAAATGTTTATTTTTTCTTTTTTGGGTCACCCTACCTGGGTGCGATGCAGCCGTTTGTTGAAAAAAAAAATACACTGTTCAAGTACTAATAACTGTATATAGTGTAAAGTACTATATTACATTTCATTAAGAAAATGCATGGTAGGTCTCTGTATTTTATGTGAATGGCATTGGATGCCTAACCTACTTCAAAATACTATTTTCTGAGTGGGGATTGGATTCCAAACTTTCTTTCACCTAAATAAATTGTCTATCCTAAAGTATTCTGCAATATAAAACAGGTTTCAATATTTAACCACTTCATAGTATTTCAGTACATGTAAAGTAGAATGCTGTATATATTGGAAAAATATAATGCCTGATTAGAGTCACTGGAGCAGAAAGTCAGGACCATAACTGCCAAAATAATACATGTTTACATGTATCATAATTTATGTCTGAGAAGTTATCTGTATCTCCATAGTCTGTATTTTTTTTTAAACTTTTTTTGCAGTTGGTTTTATTCTTAGTCTGATTTGTCCTCTTTTCAAGGTATTGAATTTTAGACGGTTTAAAAGGCACGCAGGACGCAAAAAATGCCGTTTTGATGATCTTTTGGCAGCAGAGTGATGTTTGCTGTTGCGTATTTCAAAATTTTTATGGAGTCTGCCCCTCGTTAGTCTTGCAGCTTACTTTATATGTGTTCATGATTACAGTGTCTGGCAGGTGAGATATTATACTGTGCGAATGCTTCTTTTCAGGGTTGCAATATTTTTTTGCAATGGAACACAATACTTTACAGCCTCTCCTATTTAATGACAGAGTTTGTTCCTAAGATCACCCCCTTTAAACAATTCGCCAAGTAAGGTCATACTATAATGGAGTGAGTTTGTGTCATCCTCTTTGACATTGTTTTAATGTCACCTTGCCCCATTAAAAACATTTTGGTATTTTTTTTAAATGTTTTTCAGTAGTGTATTTTATTTTGAAATAAACAGAAAAAGGGAAAAAAACCCCCAAAAATTTTTTATTTGGGTATGTACTGGTCAAAGTCCATCTAAGCCCAAGGTGTGGGTAAAAGAGACTTCGCTAAGTGGGGAGAGGCTGTATTTACATTGCATTATTTTAAATTCTTCCTAAATTTTTATTTTTCCCCTTCTTCCTCTACATTTTTTCCCCCTCTAATTTTTTTCCCTGAATTTAAACTGAGTGTGAAATTAAATTTTTCATATTTATGCATTGTTCAAGCAGTTTGTCAGCTTTTAAACTTTGGGGGGAACATTCATAAAATGAAATTTTAAAATTACCATAATAATGGTTATTTATGTAGCAATTACATATACGTATATATTTTACAGAGTTATATTTTTTATTGCTTTAACCCTTTCAGGGTCGAAGACCTTCTCCTAAACTTGTTCTCAGGGTTGAAAATTTTTCAAAAAAAAAAAAAGTTATTTTTTCTTATAAAAATGTAGTGAATCTTTTCCCGATCTGATACACCAAAAATATGAAATTTGATGGAAAAACTTAGGAAATTTGCCCCTTTCAAAGTTAGCGGTCTCGACGATGTTTAAAAGCATTGGCGATTTTTTCCCATTTTGACCCCTTTTTTGGGCCCAAATTTCCCTTGTACTATTCGACAAAAACATAACTATTTTTCTAGAACTCCATTTTTTCTATCAAAAGAGTACAAGAAACCAAACCCTTTAGATTTTTTGCTATCCAATAAAATGATCAGAAATTGGGGAATTTTGCCCAAATTTTTCACAAATTTCAGAAGATACCCAAATTTTCCAAATAGGTCCAGAAAAATGGGGCAAACTTCTGGCACTAAAAAAACATTTTCCTGGGTCTTTAGAGTTGGTTTACTTTTTTTGTTTCCACTTTGAATTTTTATTTTCACAAAAAAATAAAATTTACTGTTTTGCAACTACTGCATGATGGGAAAATGGTTAAATAATACCAGCGCACTTGTAAAGAAAAAATTTAAAATCACCGGTTGACGTGTATTTGGGTCGTGGGATGATTTGTTTACTTTTTTAACTTTGGCAAAAATCGAACATTTTTGCTCTTTGAGCTCAATTTCAAGTACTTTTTATTTTGAAACCAATCAAAATCAACTCAAATTTTTGTAATATGTCTTTCCCTTTAAAAATGAGACCAAAAAAACTAAATAAACCTAAATGCCATAAAAATACAGTGCAAAATCGCTGTTTTTAAACCAAAAAAAACGGTCTTTTTTTTTTCTCATTATGACTGTGTGCTGCAGGATTTTTTTTTTTACTGTCACAAGACCACATAAAACCCCTTCTTTTTAATGTAGGCTTACCATTTCTCTCGCTAGAAAATTTAAGGCGCTAGAATTTATGCGTACTGGCACACAATAACCCTGGTGTGTAAGACATCATATTCGGAAACCTGAAAGGGTTAATAAAAAAATTGGAGGAGTTTATTGTCACAGACCCCGCATCCAAAATACTTTATTTCCAATTTTTTTAGTAAAAGTGAAATAAACCTTGGTATATACATCATGTATCGAAAATTTCAGGGGGGTTTCGTAAAAAAATTATGAGAAACAAATTTTTATACCCAAAAACATGGCGGCCCATAGGATAAAATGTGGCTCTTTCAATTTCCTTGCTAGGTAGGACAGTATAATTTATTCAGCAGTACCATGTACTGTACCAAAATCAAAATTTATATGTTTTATATTTTCTGTTTTTGAATTTATGGATTTTTTTGTATAATACAGTCCTTTTTTTTTAAATGATTACATGAAAAGTATAATGAATGCATATTTTACATATTTAAAGCATATGTACTTTCCATAGTTTCGCAGATTATATAAAAAAAAAATTGTTTTTGTTTAAAAGCCCATAATTCATAGAGGGGGTGCAGTCCTGGGGTGGAAAATAATTTTGTTTCCTCGCAGGAAGGACAGCACGACTGATGGCCTCAATATCGGGAAAAGGAATTTTGAATATGGTAAATTAGAAAGAAGAAGTCAGAAGTTGGAAAGAGATGGTACTTTTAACAAAAAGCATTTACTATGGTTGAAGATCCTACAATGAGGGATGCCTTGATGCTGAAGGGCTTTTTATCCAAGGAATTGGGGCTCCTTTCCCATTCACTCAAATTTGATTTTTTTTCCATTCCCCAGGATATGTCTATTAGGGAATTGTTCACTTTTCCATGAACAGCAATAAAGAAATAATAAGGTTGAAGATTAATTCCTAAATTGAATAACAGGACAGAGATAAAGATTTTATATTACTAAAAGACCAGGAGTAAAATAGTGCACAACAGCTACAAAGAGAAATTTCATTGTTTTAAAATTTCACCTCAGTTATTTTTTTTTTAATGTGTAACTGCTTATTTGGTATAAATACTACTCTACTTAAATTTAAAATTATCTTATCATTTAATTTTTTTAGCAAAATATTTAAAGCTAAAGAGTTTTTTGTTGTTTTTCTCTGTAGCACTGAATGACCCACAGGGTTTAGAGCTAACCTTAAAATATATTGCCAGTACTTTTCTCATGTTATTTTCTTCCTTTAGCTTTGACAGCATTTACATCGATGTTATCCCTGGGTTGGAGCATAGCAGCTTATACTAAAGCCATGCGCAACACTCGTCTCGACAAACACAAGATGTCAATATCTGGACTAGTCTTACAGACAGTCTGGCGTGTTGGCATGATTGCTGCAAAGGGTGGGAGCTCTAGCTCTCTTAGCCACTGTCTTGGATGGCTGGTTTCTTTTAAATCATGGGTGAAGTACTTTCATAAAAAAAAAACTACCTTAAGATTTCATTCAATTTAACCAATAAACGGTCCAAACATATGTACTGTAAAGCGTTCACTACCCCAGTGGCCTGTGCAGTGGACCCCCGCCTTACGATATTAATCCGTTCCTGAGAGCTTCCGTAAGCTGAAATTGTCGTTAGCCGAGTTAATTTTCCAAATAAGAAAAAAATGGAAATCAAATTAATCCGTGAAAGACACCCCAAAGTATGAAAAAAAAAAAATTTTTACCACATGAAATATTAATTTTAATACACACAAAACTGAAGAAGACATGCACAATTACTACTCTACTAAGAATGGAATACATAACCTTACCTTTATTGAAGATCTGGTGGTGATTGATGGGATGGGAGGAGGGGAGGAGTGTGGAAGTTATTTTTTTAGAAGGGGAATCCCCTTCCATTAGGACTTGAGGGAGCAAGTTCTTTTCGAGGTTACTTCCCTTCTTCTTTTAATGCCACAGGACCCGTTTGAGAGTCACTGGATCCTGTCGCACAACAAAACTGTCCATAGAGGTCTGTACCTTCCGTTCTATTAAAATTTGCCTAAAATGATCCACAGCATTTTTCATTGTAAAAAGTCACCAGCACGGCTTTCAATAGCTGTGTTAGGGTGATTTTATCCATAAAGGTTTGCAGTTCAACCCACTTTGCACACATTTCCTTAATCTTTGAAGTAGGCACAATGGATTCCACAACTGGCATAGGCTTCTCAGGGGTTAGCCCCAAACCCTTCAAAATTTTTCTTCATTTCCATACTAATTCTCACCCATTTTACAACAGGGTTTGGGCACTAGAAGCTTTTTTGGGGGCCCCACGGTGACTTATTTTGCAGTTACAAGCACAAAAAACACTGGATAAGGTGAAATGTACCAAATGTATGTGTGGATGCGACCGCACTGGCTGGCTTGTAAACATGGCACTCAGGGGGCAGCTGGGCCACACGTGGGACGCATCCCAGACGAATCACGTAAAGCGAGTTTTTTATCATGAGGCGAGGCAAAATTTTTGCGTTCAAATGTTTTGTATAACAGTTCTAACGTAACACGATGCGTTCGTAAGGCGGGGGGGGGCCACTGTATTTTGAAAAATAATTTTTTTTATGAAAATGAAGAGCACATTTTCTAAGTGTTATAGGATAAAAAAAAAATTAAGAGTCAGTACTTACAGAGATATGAGACCAAAAAGTTGGCACTGGATGCCACGTGACAGCAACATCAGTCCTGCTGCTTGCAGAAGTGTTGCCGATGTACCTTTTTTCTATTTTTCATGTTATTTTGTATAATTTTTATGTTCTGGTAATTATAATGTTAGTAGTTTTTTGTCATTTCATAACCAATCTTTGTTCTGACATAGTATTAGGTACTGAAATTGTACTCAAATTGTCACAAACACACTGACAGGTGGACATTTACACCTGCCTTGGCTATTACTATTGTCTTGGAATTATGCAAAGTATTATAGGTCCCAGCAATGTTTTGGATATGTGGAAGTATATAATAATAATAGTAAGGAAAAAAAGAAAAAAGCATTTGGAGAGATATGTTGTGTATCTTTCTACGTATCTTTCTTCTAAACTGTGTATTCTGAGCACCTCTGCAAAAACAGTGATTATGTGTGGTGAGGTGAAAGTGTTGGGGATTTTCTTTCTTTTTTGGGTCACCCTGCCTCGGTGGGAGACGGCCGAATTGTTAACCCCTTCAGGGTCCAAGGCCAAAATCTGAAGTGGTGCTCCAGTGTCCAAGAAATTTTGAAAAAAAAAAAACAATTATTTTTTTCTTACAGAATTAAAGAGCATATTTTTGTGAAGGTAAAAAGACAAAAAAAAAATTCTGATCAGTACTTACCGAGATACAGTGCCAAGAAGTTTGTCCAAAATCATGTGGTGGCGGCAACATCGACGAATTCCACATATGCGCATTACATTATTCAGCGGTTTTTATAGTTTTTTCTTTTCTTTTCCAATTTTTTTCTTTTCCTACTAACATTTGGAGCCTGAGAGACCAATACTGTATATAATGTATATATATAAACTCATGTATTGAACACAATAACCGCACTAAAGTTATCATATTATTGTTTACCGCTGTTGTTTATTACAATAAACATGCACAAATCTTGTATAATACTAATTTTCTATCATATATTTACATATTTACAATCACTGGACATGGTTTTAGAACTCTGGAGCTTGTGGAACTCCTTGAAACAAGGCACCATGCACAGAGGCACCTTACATTCCTCACACACATAAACCGAGTGTCTTTGCGTCTTTGTTGCCGTCGTTTTGTTGTGCACAGACGATGCATCTCTTCTGAGCAAATTTCTTCTGAGTTGAAGGAAGCTGTATTATGAAATGATCACCTTCCCTCCTCAAACGCTTGGGTATATCCTGAGTAATTCGAGGACCTTGTTGTATAGCAGGTGTTCTTACCTGGTACTTCATTATGAGTTGTCTGACAACAGACAAACAAAATTCACCATACGGTAGTCTGTTGCCAGTCTTTATTTGGTACATATTATATGCATTGAGCATTGAAATGTCCATGAGATGGAAGAAAAGTTTCATGTACCACTTGTAACTCTTATGAACACGGTCAACAAAACCAATCTGCATGTCACATTTGTCAACCAAGCACATGTTTTGTGTATAATCAATCACTGTCACTGGTTTTTGAATACGTTCATTAGTCACTCGATCAACTTTGCCACTGTCTTGCATTTCATCACGGTGAATGGTTGTCAACAATGTGACAACTCGTTGTCATGCCACCCGTAATGCCATGATGTCATTGGCAGTAAACACCTGCACGTCATCACCACGAGCACTGCGTTGAGCCTGGGCATATGTTTACGATTAGAACGCACTGTGGGCCCCACACATCTGTCTTGTTCACAGTCGCATGGGAAAACACTGAGTAATGGGCTTGTGTACCAGTTTCAGTAATAATGTA
>NW_026472656.1:0-11360 GCF_026875155.1 Cherax quadricarinatus
GTTTCGGGGAAGCAGGTTTTTTTTATATAGCGGGATTTGAGTCTTAGAAATGGGAAGTACAATGCCTGCACTCGAAAGGAGGGTTCGGGATATTGGCAGTTTGGGGGATGTTGTGTATCTTTATATGTATATCTTCTAGACTGTTGTGTTCTGAGCACCTCTGCAAAAACAGTATTGTGTGAGTGAGGTGAAAGGTTTGAATGATGAAAGTATTATCTTTTTGGGTCACCCTGCCTCGGTGGGAGACAGCCGACTTGTTAAAAAAAAGAAAAAATCACAGTAAAAAATTATATAAAAAGGTAAATACATTATAAATGAAATATGTATATTGGGCCCCATTCAGGGGCACAATACATCCCCTCTAAAATTCATCCACCAACATCATCCATCTATACCCTGAGCCTCATTAAATCCTCATAAAAACTCTTAAACTGCTTTCAGTAACCTAGTACCCATTCCATGCATTTGCAACATCTGCTACATTGCTTCCCTATCCACCCTGTCATATCCTTTTCTAAATCCATGAATGTAGTGAAACTTCCTTACCTTAACCTAAATATTGTTCACTTGGATACTTCAATGTAAACACATGGTCTACACATCCCCTACCCTCCCTAAAGCCCCCTTTTCCCTCATTTTGTTCATTTTAGCATATATTTCCCCATATGAACACACATTCGCCTGTATACATTAACTAAAATTAAAAAGAGAAACTTTTTTTTTTCTTTTTGAGCCACTTTGCTTCGGTGGGATACGGCCAGTTTTTTTGATGAAAAAAGAGGAACACACATGAGTACCTATCCCCAAGGCATCTGATTTGTCCCCAATGAGTGTAAATAATTCCATCACTCAAACTTATAAGAATGGTGTTTCCAAGTAGGGTAAGTGGGTGCCACATTGTGTGCATCTCTTGTGAAGGAGACATGATGTGGGTTTGATTCACTTTCTGCAGCCCGAGTTGTTTTTTTAGAAAATTCTTGGACCTTTTAAGTGAAACTTAATCTTTCAAGATAGGGATCAAAAGTATAATTCAGAGGGCTAAGGGAGGGTTGTTGAGGTGGTTTGGGCAAAATGAACCAAAATAGGACGAGTAGGAGGGTATTAAATATGGGGTGGAGAGAAGAAGAGGTTTGGGGTCATCCCAAGAAGGGTTGGTAAATATTAACCCCGGATTTATAACTTGTTTCTCCAAGATGGTGTAGTCTTTGAATTTGGAAATTTTGTAATAAACGTTGCTTTACATAAAATATATTTTATGGTATATAAATAACAGATTAACAATTTTGTACTTACAGGTTTTGTTGCCGTCACAGTATGAACTTAGTGGGTAATGATTTTCTTACGCCATGGTGACAGAGGCCCTTTGTTAAATGTGAGAAATCTTTCTAGTATAAATTGTGGTCAAAAGAGCTATGGCACACAATTTTTTAAGAAGTATGTTAGTGATATATTAAATGTTTCAAAGACCAATTCATACATAAATTTTGTTGGGGCCCTTTATGAAATATCCATTGCTGCCTTCCCCATAAAAATGAAAGTATCGGTCATCTTACTCCTCAGGGTGTTCTCAGCATTTACAGTTTGGGAAAGATTTTGAAGGAGAAAATTTAATAAATTTCAACCTCTTGGGCAACAAAAAACAGTTTGGATGATATAATTGTGTACAGCACAAAATATGGGCGCACATTCCAGAGTGTTTTTGCATTTTTATATCGTTTATACCAAAATTTGATATCTCTAAATTCGCCTGCGTGAAGGGAAAGTGTTAGCTTTTGTGAGAACGATTGTCACATGTGAGAAGACTGATTATTTTGATCAGAATATGATCAGGAACGTAAAGATTACCGGAAATCACACCCTGGTGTAATTGAACTTGTTCGTAGAATCAACCCATTGAAAAAGGCAAAGCCTCTGCTAGGATATTTATTAACCCCTTTTGGTAATGCGAGATGCACTTCTCTCTTATGTTTGCCATGGTGCTTTCATTACCTTGTAATAATGAGAGGTGTGTTAAGGGAAGATGTGAAAGTCTTATATCGTATGAAAAAATGGGAAGGAAAGCAAAAGCGCACTTCAGCACAACGAAGGGCTGCAAAGCTCAAGTCCTATGGACTGTTGAAAAATATTGTGGCAACCATAGACAGAATGATTGGGGATGCTAAACCTCGTGTAGTCATTTACTCAGGCCCATGACAAAACCCTGAAATATTTGCTGGACAGTTTTGCTATTCCAAATTATCCAGTTCCATACTATGCCTCTCGGTTTGATATTGGAACTTATCGCAATTCTTCGTCACACATAACTCAAGCCATCGTATGAATTTCTTTTTTTCGATTTGTTTATAATGGAAAGGACATCAAAAGTCAATTCCTTTTTGTGATAGCACACAATAAAGCAGCTCAAATCTGGTAGTGTAAAACGAGGAACTTTTAAGCATGTGTAGTGTGAGCAAACTTGAGTCATACATCAGACCAGAACAGTACTTCAAGGAAATTTCAGTGCTGTCTCGTTTCGTGAAGCTTGCCCGGAAATTATCTAAATTTCCCAGACTCAGACTGAATGTTGGGCATTTATTGATAAAATTTCTAGTCATAACTCTAGTCAATTCTGTTGAATAATTAATGTTTAGTGATGACTATCAGTATTAACTGTACATACCTATGACTGGTTTTGCAAGTTTGACTTGCACAGGCCTGTCTGAGGCCAGACTTTTCCCATGACTGCCTCTAAGTTTGTATTTGTCTTTTAATTATAATTTATTATTGTGATTTCTTAGGCATGTATATTAATGATAAGAAATTATGTACAGTATTTATAATACCATTTTTTTTATTGTACCACTGTATATGAATTTTTGGATAAAACACTAGTAAAGTGACAAGTCCTACTAATATAGTAACTGGAAAAACCCTAGCATTAAGTCACTTGCCTTCCTGAGACTCTTCAAGACCAACATCACTTTACTAATGTCCATTATAAAAATTAGTGTTTTAACGCCACTTTTAAATCTTAGGTTATTCAGATACATTAGTATATTTCCATATTTTATGTTTTTCATTACCAGTTTAAATTTCATACATTGAACTCAGTGTATTTCATACCATTTTAAAATGACATTGTAAATACTCTATAAATAATGCAGGAAAACCTCTGCTTAAGGAGGCTTTTAAACACATTTTCTAGACAGCATGAACAAAAAATGTGATTATTGTGTTGTTTAATTCATCAAATTTTTACTACAAATGTGACAAAGAAAATCACTAAGTGTGAATGACAACTTAAGCAACTCTATCATTCCTTCTTGAGCGAGGCCATGCATGCATATAAAGTATATACTGCATACAGTTTGTTCTATTTTTTCTAAAAATGTACTATATACCCTATATACTATAATACTTTTAAAAAAAAGTCAAGGGACTTCAGATGTCTAAAAATTTTTGCTATTTCTTTAAACTATCAGCATCAAACACTATATTGCCAAGGATGGCAACATAATGTTTTATGTATCCTCTGAAATTTCTCAGGGGAGAATTTTAAAAATACTGTACCTAGATGTGAGGAAAGCAGGACAACAGCTGAGGGTCATTCACCATTGACATTCACATAGTATTCATTAGCACCTTGGATACAAAGCTGGCTATTCTTGAATACGTTCTTCTAACTGCTCTTCCAGCCCCCAACCCTTGTGGTTAGTGCTTCATTTTGATTATACTGTATAAAATATAATAATAATAATCATCCAGCCACCAGAAATTGTAGAATAATTTAAATCACTTCATAGATATATATATACCTTCTGAGCCTTTTCTGTTTGCCAGATTTCTTCCAGAATATATAAAAACCTTCAGAAATGAAAATTTCTCACACAGACACCTCCCTGGCAAACTTTTTTTATTAATCACTCTGTTTTTTTACATTATTTTCTTTTAAAAAACACATCAGGTTGTTTTTTTAAAAAATTTTATCTAGTGATCCCTTTAACCTTTTGTCATTTATACCAAATTTTGAAAACCCCAAAACCCCGGGCTACATGTAACTTCCCAGTGATTTTTAATGTGTCCCTCTAAACCCTGTCATGAGTGCCTTGATCTAAAAAAATTGAACCTATTCCAGTTCCTTGAATTAAGCCTAATCCTTCCATTTCTGCAGGTGCTCTAGACCTCTACGGGTTTAGTGCTTCCCAAATTATACAGTAATAATAAAATAAAAAATATTAAAAAATTAAGAAATAAAGTACATATTACGAATAATTATAAATGTAGGTAGTCAAGACAGTACTATATAAAAAAATTAACATTTAAGAAGGATAGGGGTTGGGTTGAAAACAATGTAAACACAATTACCCCCCCTTTTTTAATTTTTTTTGTATGCCCTTTTTTCAGTGGGGCAACAAATTAAAAAATCGGGAGCTTTTTGGCTCAATTTAACCCTTCAACTCCCAAACTAGATCACGTTCACGTGCATGCCCCCAAACAAAGATCCAAATTTTTTTTTTTACATTTTCAAATTAAAAAAAAGAAATTTACTTTTGGGAGCGCTAGCAGTGAACATAGACATGTTTGGACTTTAATTTTAAAAATTAAAAAATTTTTGAAACTAAATGCTGAAAATCCATCAGTTTCACGCATTATTTTGCAGCCGGGACAAACTATCTCTGATTTAAAATTTGATAAAAATTTTACAGCATGAATTTTTTCAGGCATCATAGTTTGAATTATTATTACATACACTTCATGGCCTGAAACATCAGTTTTGAAACTTCTTGTTTGAGATAGATACAGACTATGAAATTGTGCTGCACCATAGTGAAGTCAGGTGGTTGAACAGAAGTAGGGTCCTCAAATAATTTTTTTGCTCTATATTGTTAAAATGACATCTTTTTCACTGAAAAAGGAAGACACTAAATGGTTTTGGGATTTGGCTTTCTCGAGTAATGTGACAGAATCTTTGAATGATTTGATTCTAAAGATGCAGGGTAAAGGAAAACCAGTGTCGGACATGTATGCCAAAGTGAAATCTTTTCAGGGAAAGATAAATGTTTGTGAAGCAGGTCAGTGATGGTAACTTTTTTATACTTATCCTTGCTGTGAAGAACTCTTATTCAACAAGGAAAAGGAATTCACATATTTCAGTTGGAAAATATAGTTAAGCCCTAAAGCTCCTACACAGAGACATCAAGAAAAGATTTGGTTACTTCCAAGAGCTTGGACGGGATAAGCATTTCATAATCCATTTGAAGTTTCGCAAGATGCCTCAAGTTAAATATTCCTGACGAAACTCATTGATTTGCAAGCTAGTGACACACATAGACTTTTACAAGGAAAGTAATCTGCTGAGATTTTAAGAAAAGCTGCTTGAAAAATTAGTAGCACATACATTTGTGAACAAACTTTGTCAAGGATGAAAATTGTTAAGTCAAAGCTTCAGTTAAGACTTACTGATGAACATTTGCACAAAAGTTTAAGACTGTCACAAACACTGAACTTAATGCTCATGCTACTAAACTGTAGCCAGAAATATCACGTTGTGGAAATAAAAAGCTTTAAATGTTCTGTGGTTATCTTTTCGTAGCATTCATCATATGTGATTGGATATTAATAAACTGTTATATTTATTTGGACAACAGAGAAAATGCAGAAGAAACGCAGTGAAGAACAAGGGTCTGTGAGCACAATTTGAAAGCATTCTGTCCACTTATATGGCCGAAGACTCTTCAGTACAGGTCTCCCTCAACATTCACGTTTTCAACTTTCACGGGCTTCACACATTCGCGAATTCCCAGCCGCCAAATTATATTTAAGTTTCCCGCCACCTGCGAGTCCCTACTACCCTCCCTCCAACCCCGGCAACTGGCAGCCAGCCCTCCCACCACTCAGTGTGGTGAGTTTTTGTTTGTTCATTATTGCTATTAAACTACAGTATAAATAATGTAAACCCATTCATGACTGCATATTGGAATGGCTATTAGGAAAGGTATTAGACGGTGACAATCATGTGTTTACTCTTGAACACTGCAAAGAATTAAACATTTCTGCTACAGCTAATAATAACAATAGTAATAATAATAATAATAATAATAATTTAAATATGATATAATTGAAGAAGGAAATTGTACAAAAATACGAGGGAGTGGTTGACACATCGTCAGTGTGACTTTGTTTATGCTGGAGTGAACATTAGTCTCCCTGCTCTTCCAAACATTTCACAATAATTCATTGTGTTTGGTGCTTGTAGATTGAGTGTGACTGGAGTGGTAGAGGCAGTGATTGAGGCAATGGTTATAATAACATACATGTTAATAATAATACATGTTATTAATAATATGTACTATTATTATTTATAACAATATGTTATTAAATACCACTGCCTCAACCGCTGAATTATTGTGAAATGTTTGGAAGAGCAGGGAGACTAATGTTCTCTCCAGCATAAACAAAGTCACACTGACGATGTGTCAACCACTCCCTCGTATTTTTGTACAATTTCCTTCTTCAATTATATCGTATTTATTATTATTATTATTATTAAATTATTATTATTATTATTATTATTACTATTGTTATTATTAGCAATAGCAGAAATGTTCGATTCTTTGCTGTGTTCAAGAGTAAACACATGATGTCACCGTCTAATACCTTTCTAATAGCCATTCCAATATGCAGTCATGAATGAGTTTACATTATTTATTCTGTAGTTTAATACAAATAATGAACAAACAAAACACTCACCACACTGAATGGTGGAGGGCTGGCTGCCAGTTGCGGGGGTCGGAGGGAGGGTAGTAGGGACTCGCAGTAGTGGAGGCATTGGTGGAGGCAGCGGTGGAGTCTGTGGGATTTAACAACATACATGTTATTAAATAACATACGTTATTAAAGCATAACATGTATATATTTAGTACAATTTACGACGTTTTTCATGTACTTTATGATTATTCATGGTTCAACAAGTTAAGGAAGCAGTATTGTAATATATTCCCTACAATATATTGGGGCACCAAACATTCACGGTTTTTCAAACATTCGCGAGGCTCTGATCCCCTAACCCTCGCGAATGTTGAGGGAGACCTGTATATTAATGTATCAGCATGTATCAGAAATATTGCCAGAATTAAGACAAACATTTTCAAGGGGTTGGACAGTATCCTTTTAAAAAATGCCAGATTGGCATGGTAGTATGGTTATGTGGACCTGTGGGCAGCTAGCATAGTCTGGCTGACCAGGCAGTCAACAAGGTAGTCGGCTGTAGGGATAGAAGTCCTCACAACAGTCACAGGTAAAATAATTTATTCTCAAATGTGGTATAGCTTTCCTGACACTAAACCTCTCTCTTCCTTAATTATAGTACTATAGTAAAATATGAGTGAAAAAGTAAATTCTGTTACACTTTATGTAAATCAGCTAGTTTCAGTATTGGAAATTATGATTATTTTGCTAATAAAATGACCAATTCCTGGAAGAGGTGCACTGCTTTTAATTTATTCTTTCAATTTGAGGGTAATACTAATTAATATAACTGTTACATTAGTTACTATGTGTACTTTAATTCACCATCTGTTTCAAGTGCAGCCTTCATCACACACTTCATCCACTAATATGGCCGACAGTAACAGAATATATGATGTTTATTTAGTTTCCATTTTCTTGGCTTTGTGTCCATCTTGACTGTATTTCTCAACACAATAAAACTACTGTACTCTCTTGACTGTCCTGCTTTACTTTCAGTACCTGATCATTCTTTCACTTGTCCATTTTTTTCCCCACCTCTCTCATGGTAGCTTCCAAGTCAACTTCATGCATATAACATATTCTTCCTTTCAGTTATGGTAATACATTATCTGTCTCAAAAAATGCACATCTGTATCAACTGTGTATACCTCCATGTCATTTGCTACTCATGCTCATGTCTGTAAAAAATTTTTTTTGGTATTGCTGGACTCGTGATATCACCATAAAATCTAAAATTTTATTTTTCTATATCCAGAACATCAGACTTCCCTGACTTTAACCTCAGTATATTTCAGATAAATATTCTTAGTAAGAACTAATTTGCCATCAGGCATGTTAGCCTATGATTAACATATTTTTCCCCAAATATATTGAAGATTCTCTCATGATGAACATATGCATCCCACCCCCTTGATCTTTATTGTACTGTACACTGACAATATTGTCTTCATCAGTGTTCAGAATCCAGGCCACTGTTTCCAATATATCTACAAGTTTTAACACTGCAGCTTATCATTTTATCCATTACTTTATACCACAAACTATTAATGGTTTTGAGTGCTCTGCTGCACAACAGTGTTCAGCTAAGCTTGCTGCCAGTATTGCCACAAACCAAGTGAGTACTTATGAAGCAAGTTGAAACTCAGTAGACATCCATTTCCTGCCAGTGCTGAAATACCATTGTTATTGTACTACTGTACTGTACTATACTTAGCTTATGGATTTAAATTTGTACATAATTAAATGACAGTTATTTGTCATGTTAGTCCCCTTTAATTTTTGTACATATACAGCATTTGTGGATTTTGATAATTTATGGTTTTATTAAAGTTTTTTTCAAGTACTGTAATTTAAAATTGGGTCTATGTAGTTTGCCATTTTGTTTTGGATTGCTGCCCCCTACCCTATTTTGAAAAATGTCTTGCTGGGATTTTTTCACAAAAAACCTCTCCTTCCAGGCATTTTTTCTGAGTGCCAATGTTAATGAAGCTAAAGCAATATTTAAAAAAAAGGGTGGCCTCTAAAAACACATAATGAGCTAAAATGCTAAACATGTTGAATTTATTACACGGACAGTTTTTTAGTGGTATGTGCAGATTCTGGATTCACAAGACCTTTAGAAAAATTAGCCCTGCAAATCTGGTGGGTTAGTTGTACATATTTTGTTTATGTAATGTTTTTGATGTGTGTACTGTTTATACACAATATAGCATCTTTTTAGAAATGTATTTCTGGTGTCAACACCATCGACTGGCGCGGTGGCCCAATATATATAATGTAAAAAAAAATAGTATATAATATTGAGATTGTTTTATGTCTCAAAGTGCTTATGAACACACGATCTGCTTCAATACTGAGCAAGAATTTCCTATGTGGTGTGAGTGCTAGCCTCCTAGTATTGTGCATGTCCATTTGACACTAGTGCCATGTTCCTCAGTGTTGGGGCAAGTCCCCTATCGGCATTGCTAGCCTCCATGCTATTTTGTTTTCTATCTCTATCTTGCCCAAAGTTTGTCTATTCCCAATCTGGCACTAATGATAACTTCATTTTTTATTTGAAAGCTTATGCCCTCATTCCATTTCCAGTTTAAAAACAAACGTGTGTGTGTGTGCGCGTGTGTGTGCACACACACACCACACACATGCATATGTGCACACACATATATATACATATATATAATCGACAAATCAGAAGATTAACTTTTAGTTTTTGGCACTGCATTTTACAGTACAGTATTTTTAAAATTTAATTATTAATTTTATGAAAATCTTTGACCCTTTTTCTAATCACACTGATTACTTTTTGACCCTCTGTTTGTTTTAATGTTACCCAAACCACCATACTTGTTTAATCATGCAATTTATTTTACACTGCCAATATCTATATGAGCTTTCAGTGATACAGTTCCTGTACTGTATATTTCAAAGTTTGCCATATGTTCTTCAGATCTAATACCTTATGTTCACACGTAGTACAAAATGTACATTCTTTTCATATAAGGACCTTGGGGGTTTAGATCCCGGGCCGAAGCATGTATCACTTTACATTTTTTCTGCTTATTTCCATATTTATAAGGAATTGAATCCATCTAAAGTAGGTTGTATTTGCAGCTTTCATATATATAATTATGAGAAACAAACTATTACTGCATATTATAATGCATTTCAAAGGCTAATAAAAGTCGATTCAACCCAAACATTTTATAACACCTGGATGTTGCATGCATATATGATGCTCTGAGAGGGATTTCACATGAGAGATTATTATTATAATCAAAAAAGAAGCGCTAAGCCACAAGGACTATACAGCTTCACATGAGAGAGAGAAAAGAGTTTCACAATAATCAGATGTGCAATTGGCAGCACACTAGCTTCACACACCAAGTTCGGGGGTTTTCAATCCCCGGATGGGTTGAAACATTACGCATGTTTTCTTACACCTGCTGCCCCTTAGTGTTAGTTGACTTGTGTGGGTTGCATCCTGGGGGACAAGATTAAAGGACCCCAATGGAAAATAAAACAGACCTCAGTGATGCACTTTCTTGAGTTATCCGGGGTGGCTAACCCTCCAGGATAAAAATCCGATCATATACTACTTAAAGACAAGCACAGTATGGAGAAGGAAGACAGGAAGATCTAACGTAATATCAGCAGTTTACATTCCTGCAAATGCCCAAAAACAGCTGTGACTGATATAAATCCTGGGGAAGCAGCACAAAGTGAATGAAACATTAACACAACTATTCGCCATAAGGAAAGATCCTAGATTTTAAACCCTTTCGAAAGCAGACACAGCAAATGCGATAATAATTATGGACAGGTGGATTATAGGGAAAAATGAACATATCTGGAGACAGGAAACAAGCACACCTCTTAATTTATAGATACTGCTGAGTCTTAGTAGAAAGTATTTGACAGACTTGAAGCCGATATGCAAACTTGAAGAGCAAATTTAAACATAACGGGGAAACTGAATAATGGTAAAAAATAAAATACAAGTGTGAGCGAGAGCATGACTCAGGTCGCCAGGACTGCTGTGCCTGATACACATATAAAAAAAAACGGCTAGATAAAGTAACGTGCCTCATATTTTGTAATTTCTTGGAATCAAGGTAGGGAAAATTGGTTTTGATAACGACAAACAGGAATTCAGATAGGATAAGAGCCTGATTTCCACGACGAAAATATTTTTTCCCTGTAATATTCCACCTTAGTAAGTTTATTTAGGCACGGCTACACATTTAAATTTCAATTATTTTTACATACTGTGAATTACTAGGATAACCCAAACAAGTCGGTCCCGTAGCTCAATTGGTAGCTCACCGGATCAATAGTGAAGTCAGGGGTCGATCCCGGTAGGCTGGAAACATTAGTACGCCTTTCCTTTGCCAATTCATTGTCCGCATTTTAAAAAGGACCTGAGTGTTAAAGCTGGGGCGGTCTAAAATGATTAATTTGCCCAAAATGTCAGCTAAAAGGGGGGTTTTAATTGCAGTATTCACTGATTCAGCTATGGTTGTATACCCTTTTACATGCTTTTTAAAATAAAGATTTATTATTATTATTAAAGTTATTGACCAAAAGAAGAAGTGAAGATTCCTTTGAATTATAATTGTGTAATAACTAGATGC